>BHFT01000171.1:0-44644 GCA_004320025.1 Laticauda laticaudata | reverse complement strand
ATTAAAAAAAAAAAAAAAAACCAGACTGGAAGCCACAAAGCATGCTGTAGACCAGTATTTCCCATAACTGATGAATGCACATCAATTTTCAGAATTCCCCAGCCAATATGCCATTGCTGAGAATCTGGGAGTTGAAGTCCATGGATGTGAAAGCTATGAAGTCTTAGACCAGAGGTATCAAACTCGATTTAATTGAGGGTTGATGTGTTTGAACTTGGAGGGGTGGAGGGGGCGTGACCAGGGTGGGCATGGCCAGCTCAAGATCACTTATTGAGGATCCGTTTTCGCTGGCAAAGGGATGCAGGAGGCCATCATGGCCAAAAATGGAGCCCTGGAGGACCACATGCAACCCTCCCAAGCTCCATTTCCACTGGCTGAGGCACCATAGGCCAGTCCTTCACTGATTCCAGGGTGGGTCCACAGGCCAAATCTAAGCACCTCACGGGCTGGATTTGGCCCACGGGTCTTGAGTTTGGCAACCCTGCCTTAGACCATTTGTCCAGCTAGCCTAGTTTTATCACAGCTGATGAACTGAAGATTATGGTGGAGTTTTGAAGAGTCCAGTACAATTAATTATGTTCCTCTTCATTTTAACATTAATTTGTAATTTCCCATCCACACTATTTTTTAGTATGCACCACGCATCATTTGTTTAATGTTTTGTGAGCAGCTTTGATACAAGAAACAAAATTCAGAAACTGCTTTGAACAACAGCAGCAAGAAGATAGGAATGAAGTTCATGGGCAATGAAGCCCTGTCCAAGCCTGTTGTTTATATTGGGGGGTTAATTTTTTGCCTAAACAGCTTACTCAGCTGAACGTAAATCCAAACTAAAAAAAAAGTAGGAGGAAACTACATCACCTGAAAGAAATATGAACAGAAATTCATTGGCACAGCATAAAAAAGTTCAGAACTCATCCATCTATGTACAAAGAATTATTCTGGTAATGTTCACTTTGATTCACTGTGTCTCGTCCAAAATGATAGCAAGTGTGTTCTAAAAAGTGGTGACTTTTGACAAAGAGGCAGCCCAGCATGAAAAATAGAAGGTAGACTGATGGTGCCAAGTCTCTAGCTCTGAACGATAAGTATGCCACCTCTCTACTTTTAACCTCCCCAAAAGTCAATTGGATGCTATTGAAAGGAATACTTTTCCTCCATCAGAATAATGGAGATATAAAAGGTAGGTGGCAATTGGAAGAGATCTGAATCCCTTTAAGTTCCACAGATATTTCATAAAAAGTCTTGTTTCTCTGGATAAAGTTGGATTAGACCAGATTAAAAGTATGGATAACCATGGAAGATGCCAGCAGGACGAAGTTAAAACTGTAGAAATGGACTCATATTTGGAAATAAAGATCATAGATGCTGAGGAATGTCCCCATAGCATATTTTTTTTAAATATAGTTTGGTGCTTCTCTTGACAAGGAAGTTTCCCTAGCATTATGTGAACCCAAATGCTACACTCCATTGGCCATGGGACTCTGGGGGATGTTATCATATTGCATCTGGAAGGCTTATGGTTATGAAAGTCCATGCTAACATATTAAAAAAAATAAGAAATTATTTTTCTTATAGAAATTCTGTTTCTATATACTCATCAAAGCAATGGGAGCTCCATTTGGTTATAGTCAATTGAGTGTTACTACATGGAAGTAACTAATCCCTTTTAAATGTTGGCAAAGAGTCAATTTGTTGTAGAAGTAAAGACATCAGAGTTGAAACTGGTTCCAGTCCTGCCTTAGGCACAAAGCCAGTTGAGTGACCTTGAGCCAGTCAAACTGTCTCAACCCTAGGAAGCAAACAATAGCCACATCCAAAATCTTGCCAAGAAACTCCAAGGATTTGCCCAATAATTTGAACCAAACATCAAGATGGATGGACAGATGGATGGAAATGGGAGGCCTCCTTACATTATATAGCAGCAATTTCTTTTATGCAGGATTACAAGATTTGAGGACTCTGGCTTTAGTATGTTATGTGTAGTTGAATTAGACTACTTCCACATTCAGGTCCAAATTATTGGAATAAAATAATGTAGGAGGTTTAGCATTTTGGACAATAATCCAGATTGTTAAGGGCAATGGATCTTCAATTGTTTTGGAAGAGCAATGGAGGTGATTAGATTCATCAGTGTTCCTACCAAACATACCAGAAACATACAAAATGTAACCACTGAAGCTCTGCTGCTCAAGATGTCTGAACCTACGTGAAGCTTCTCTTGACATGTTCTCCAGAGAAACCTGCAAAAGCACTGGTGGACCATGAAAAAATAAATGCAATGTAAGAAATTACAATCATCTGAGACACAACTGAGCACATGAGAATTGTCATACTTTGGCCACATTATGAAAATGTGAGATTATATGATGCTGGGAAAGGTGGAAGGAAAAAGAAGAAAATGATCAGGAGCAAGGTGGATGAGCTCAATTACAGTGGCAATGAGGACACCAATGGAAATTGAAGGAATGGGTAGGAGACAGATCATCATTGATAAAATCAATCTTGGTATTGTTGCTATGAGTCAACTCCCACTTGATAGCAGATGATGAATCAGCCAAGCAATAGAAATGATCTTTCCAATGACATCTCTGTTTTCCCCTGTGCATAGTATTTGCATCAGTAATGAACCTCATCTACAGACAGAAGCACTGATTATCACTGTAGATAAATTGTAGAATGTTCAAGATTGATAAATAAGATTGAGATCTTGGCTGCCCTGCCAAATTCTTCAGATGTTGATGCTCGCTTCAAGTTTTCGCACAGAAATACACAAAATACAACAAAGTACAACAGAGTGGTCAATACCTAGAATACTCTACCTGACTCTGTGGTTTCTTCCACTAATCCCAAACAATTTAATCTCAGACTGTCTACTGTTGATCTCACCCCATTCCTAAGAGGTCTGTAAGGGGCATGTATAAGCACACTAATGTGGCTGCCGTCCCTGTCTTAATGTTCCCTTTTATTTGTATCTATTTCATGTATTAATAATCATGTTTATACTTATATATATTATTGAATGCATGCTTGGCAAAATAAAATAAATAAATAAATACATAAATAAAAATAAAAATAAAAAACTATAGGGCACACTGAAACAAATTTTGGCACAAACTAGCTAATGCTGTGTGTGTGTATTTTTCTTCCATAGCTTGGTTTGAGCACCTGAAAATGAATTAGCTTCTTTCTTTGTTTATTATTAATCAAAAATTTAAGGCCACCCATCTATCCAACAAAATTCTGGTGGCAAACATATAGTATAAAATATCAACAACTGAAACACACGCATTATCCACTGAAGTCCCATTGAAAATCTCAAAGGCACCTATATAACATACATCTATGCTGGAATTCCATACCTAACAGCCTGGCCCTAATACCCAAGGGAAGAACCAGATCTTCATGGCTTTTTGAAAGGCAAACAAATTTGGGGCATCTGCATCTCCTCCTCACATCCTAGTTATTATAACACAAAGATTAACCATTTGTTAAATAACTTGTCATTAACCATTTGTTAAATAACTTGTCCTTATAAGCCTTCATTTTAAGATTACACTGTTGATCAGGCAGACTAAAGCTGGGCTAAAATGTTCCAGCAGGAAACTAGTATTTCTAGTGCATTCTAGATTACATGGAGGAGCAAACTGGCAGAGGTTGGTGATCTGCTGGGCTTCATTAGATCCACTGCAGAACCACCACACCCACCTGACCAAAGACAGTTTGCTGGGATGCAAGATGAAATGGAAAGTTCATTTCTTCTTTTTATTTATTTATTCTTCTTTGGGTATGAGAATATCAACCACATGGAAGACCGATTGCAGGATTTCCAGCAAGTCAATACTCTCACAGGGTCACAAAATCTAGAACGAAAAAAAAAAAAACTTCAAAAATCCACATGGCAACTTCTTCCCCCATCATGCAGNAGCAAGTCAATACTCTCACAGGGTCACAAAATCTAGAACGAAAAAAAAAAAAACTTCAAAAATCCACATGGCAACTTCTTCCCCCATCATGCAGAAGAGGAGGCTTTGGTTTGAGCACTTCATTTTTCCCCCTGGAGTTTTTAAAAGTTTGATTTACACAGGAATATTGAGAGGTTGATTTTCTTAGGAACTTCTAAAACTTCTAAAAAACTGTTAGGAATATAAGTCACCTAACAGGTATTTGGGTTAGAAATATATAAACCAGGATAAACATTTTAAAACTGTATCTTTAAGAAAATGCAAAACTGTAATTAGGTGTGGTTTCTCAAATGGCCATAAGATGGAGCCAGAAACCTGGGTTGTCTTAGCCTTAGTTTCAGAAGAGAGAATGAGTAAGTCTCTGTTTCCTTCTGTTGGAGAGTATTGCCATTTCTTCTAATTGACTGATATTACTGGATTTAATGTAAGTCTGTTACTGAACTATTTTTGACACTGGACTTTGTTATTGAATTATCCCTGGATTGAAAACTGACTGATTTAACCTGTGAATGTAAATGAAATGAAAGTAAAACCTTACATTTACTGTACAGTGTATCTATATGCTGTGCGTGTATTATTCAAACACTATTCTCAAATACGTCTCCCTGTATGTGCTCATTCTCCTAACGGGGAATTACCTCAACAAAAACACTGCATGATTGTCAGTACCCAGAATAGGATTAAAGGGCTGCAGCTTGGGAGGCTACACAGTGCCACACAAAACTGGAGGCTCATCACAAGGGATAAGCTTTGAGCAGTTCCTCCAACAGAACATCAGATATTTGGAGCAGCAATTGGTGGTTCATTTCCTGCTAGTGTGTGGGATTTGTTTCTTTTTAAGTAATAGGGTCTGCCGCTTGAACAAAAAATAAAAAATATCTGTTTCAATTCTCTCAAATAGGGTTTTAGAAAAACACATCTATCCCTTTTGAAGTTTTGAAGATGGGGATGAGAGCAAAAGACCTAACAAGGCAGCAATTCCCATTTCTACTTTTAAAATGAACCCCACTCTTGAAAAAGAGGTCTTAGTAGTCAAGCCAATGTCGAAAGATGCCACAGAAAGCAGTAAGTTTAAAAGCTTTGCCTTCAAGTAGAGGTGAACAATGCAGAAACAGTCATGACACATAACTCATCACCTTACCTTCTGCAGGTTAGCAGGCAATTTGATGGAGTTCTAAAGGATTTGACTGACATTATTCAATCCATGATAGGTAGGCTGCAAAGATTTAAGGATGGGAATGAAGTAGCAATTCTCCCAGAGGCAAATATATCACATTCCCATTCTTTAAATCAGAGTTTTTCAAATTCTAATCCACAGAAACGCAGAATTCTATAAGAACCTAATGGGGTTCCATAAATGTCTATCAGCCAAAAAACAAAAACTTATTCAAATGCATCCAGAGTGTTTCTATTACCAGAATGTTATCTCTTGATCAGGAATTCTGGGATTTGTTTCTTTTTAAGTAACGGGTCTGCTGCTTGAACAAAAAACAAAAAACGAACCCCACTCTTGAAAAAGAGGCTGAGACTATGGGCATTTTCCTGCTAAACCTATTACAGAAATAGCATTTATATAGCACTTCATAGTGCTTTCCAGCCCTCTCTAAGTGGTTTATAGAGTCCTATTGACCCCAACAGTCTGGGTCCCCATTTTACTAACCTCAGAAGGATGGAAGGATGAGTCAACTTTGAGCTGGTTAGAACTGAACTGCTGGCAGCCGGCAGAAGGAACCGGCAATATTGCACTCTAACCACTGCACCACCATAGGTCCTGAAATATTGGGGTGCTGGCAAAGTAAATGTGATTCACAGGCTGAATGTGGCACCTTTAATCCCTCTCTGTCCTAAAGGGAGACAGAAAAACCCCTCATTAACACCATACACAAGGCTTTTGAATGAACAAGGTATAAGTTTCTCATAAGGTAAACTTTTTGTCCTTGGTTGACATCCATTTTGTCTGTATAAAAAACTAATCTTTAGTCTAGAGGTAACTATAGTGTTACAAATTATGAGCTGCATTTTTAAAGGGGAGAGAATCTATAATGAGATTCAGCATTGTAAAGAAGTTGAGTTATATCAAAGGTGAGTTCACATCATAGAACCATACCATTCAGTGCAACTATTGTAAATTAATGGTGTCCTATCAAAAATGATAAATTTTATTGAGTAGCATCATAGATTCTGAAGCCAGATTGGTTGCATAGTCATGTGATAACAGAAGATTTATGTTTTCTGCATAGATCATCTTGAATTTTGGTCTTTGTGAGTTATTGAACAATTTACCCTTTTTCTTTTTGAGTTTTATCAAAGCTATTGGACATAATCCATTCTTTATTTAAAGAAGCAAGCATTGGGCTATTATTCACTGAATATGCTTCTTTTACAAATTTCCAGAATTACGTTTAACACAGTTTGTTCCTAGAATATAGTACAATTAATCACCGACAGTTTAGCCAAGACAAATCAGAGTATCACACCTTCACTAATGTGTTCTGAAGTTCTTTCTCACAAACAGATCTAACTGTCAGAAAGGACTCCATTCTTCTATTCTTCTAACAACATCATACACAAAAAATAAATATCCATGATAAACAAAGGCTTACAATTCACAGTATATAGAGCAAAGAGGTCATTTTGTTCAGGAATTTTTACTCAGAAGAACAGTAAATCCTTTTTTTTTTCTTATAGTTCTTCATCTCCCTCATTCGTCCTTTCTATGTGCATCTGCAACAATACACGTTAAAACTGGCATCCTTATAGTAGAATTTGTTTGGGACAGACATCACAAAAGATAAAGGGTGAGGGGACACGGTGGTTTAATGACTAAGATGCTGAGCTTGTCGACCAGAAAGGTTGGCGGTTCGGCGGTTCGAATCCCTAGCTCCACGTAATGGAGTGAGCTCCTGTTACTTGTCCCTGCTTCTGCCAACCTAGCAGTTTGAAAGCATGTAAAAATGCAAGTAGAAAAGTAGGGACCATTTTGGTGGAAGGGTAACAGCATTCCATGCCAGCCACATGACCATGGAGATGTCTTCAGACAGCACTGGCTCTTCGGACAGCACTGGCTTTGTAACCGAGATAAGCACCACCTCCTAGAACCAGAAATGGCTTGCACTTATGCGTGAGGGGAACCTTTACTGATTCTCCTTCTGACAGCAAGCTCTACTCAAAATAAGTACTTCAGGCCAAAACTAGGTTTACAATCCACACACTATTCTGGTTTTCCCAAAATTTCTTTCTTTTCCACTTTTTCTAATCAAAAAAGATCTCCATCCAGAACAGTATCTATAAAAACAAAATGGGTGAAGCTTTATCATACTTCTCAAAAACAAAAACAAACACTACTTCTCAGAAACTGTGCTGCTTCCTAATTTTGGAAGATAAAATTTCAGTAGGAGTCTCATATCAAGATCATATTGTGGTTGACACCACTTATTTAGTCATCTCCTATCTATCCCTGCCTCCTTTTGCTGAGCTCAGCCTATCCTTTATTGTTCTGGAAGAACAAGGAGAACATTTTTCCATCTTCTCATGCCCCATTTTACCATTTATACTACCTGAACTGGTAGCACCCAATACAGAGTTTGGCAGTGGCCCTCATACTACAAGGTTCAATACAGATCCAATTGTATCAAACCACGAGGTAGGTTGTGGTCACAGAATCTGTGCTGTAAGATAGCAGTGGGGATGGTGATGATCATTTTGCATCGGGACCATCATGCATGCCCAAGTCACTGATTTCAAACTCAGAAGTAAATATGATTGTGCAATTTTTTTTAACGACTAAATAGACCATTTTCATAAGACCTGTAAAAATGTAAAAAAAAAAAAGACAATTCCTAAACTAACTTAATCTTTTTTTAGCGAGAGAACAATATATTTTGCTTTCTGCACTTAAAGCAGTGCTTCTGCCTGCTGTCATTAGCTCCATGTCTACAGGATCCAAAACTACCTGTACTCCAGTTCTCTGTTCCAATATAACAGAAAGGTCAACTTCTTTAAGCTTGGGTCAGCATTTCAACTTTTCTACTTATTTTATTTCTGCAGAGGCCATAGCAATGATCTAACAATGTCCTTGAATAAGATGAAGCTGAAACATTCAGCACAACTGCAATTTTATTAAAGGAGTCCAAGGTAGTTTTGTAAGGAAATAAATCCACTGAAAATGCAAATTATTTGCAAGTTCCAATAATGAAAGTCAAGGAGCACAGTGAAAGGTATTGCTAAGATTAAATGTAAAGAACTCCAAATAAGTAATGATAGGTACAGCAACCAATTTAGAACCAACAATGAAGATATTGAACTAGTGGATAACTTCTGCCCTTTATGATTGACTTTTAGTATTATAAGAACTAGCAGTCAAGAAATGCCCTCAGAAGAGCACTTGGCAGGCTAGCTAGCAGGGAAAACCTTGAAAAAGATGCTGTGATGTGTCTAAACCTACAAAGATCAAAACTGCAGCCATTTTTTTCTCTCTATGACTGTCTATGGAAGTGAAAGTTGGACTTTGAAGAAGCAGGAATGGATAGATGATTAATGCTTTTGAATATTGGTGTTAGAGGAGACTTCTGAGAATACCATGGATAGCCAAATAAACAAGCAAATGAATTAAAGAACAAGTCATTTCAGAGTTCTCACTCAAGGCAGGAATGGCCAAGCTCAAAATATTATATTTTGTTGGCATTATGTGAAGACCTTAGTTAACTCTATTGATAAGACTAAATAGTGCCAGAAAGGTTACTGGATGACCAGCAGCAAGACAGCTGAACTCAATAACAACAGTGATGGTTGTTTGTTGGAAGAACCTAAAGGACCAGGTTGGAAACAGATTGTCCAGGAGAAAATCTATGCATGTGGGCCATTAAGAGTCAACATTAACTTGATGGCATATAATCAATCAATAAATCAATCAGTCAAGTCCATTGAACCAAGAACATTAAAAAGCACACACAAAATGTTTTGCAACATAAATTTCGTGACACAATTTGGAGGGGAGAGCAATTTAGAGCTGGATATTGCCACCCACATTGTACTACTTCCTGGACCTTTTATGCAAGAAAGCACAACTGATGTAGGAGAAAAAGCCAATAAATTATTTTAGGCATTTGAATTATATTTGACATAAAATAAATGTAAATATGCCCAACTACTATTTTAAAGATAAAGGGGCTGAACTTACCTGACACTCTTCAACTGGAAGACTATCAATATTAATTCAGTAAAGCATCAGAGAGGGGGAATATATAAGTTTAGTGTTTCCCAAGGTTGACTTTGCTGGTAACATTTATAAAATATTGAATGAAGCAAGGAAAAATGGTGCAGATGTCAATTTGGTAACTTTTTTTTAGTTCCCCTTGAAAGCAGCCACCATAAATCTTGGATGAAGCCAAGTATAAGACTGGGGATTTTGATGTTCAATGCAGTCTTTTCTATCTTTCTCAAAATAAATTATCCTGATGGAGTTAGAGCTAAGCAGCCTGACCTCTCTTCTGTGAGCTACCTATCCAATAAATCACCCATTTTTATCAGCAACACTGAGGCAGCAATTTTGTCCACCCTTAATTAGATTCCCCCTCCATCCCCATTATGGGAAGGTATTATGGGAGGCTGTTAAAGACATTGAACTTGTCAAATAGAAACCTGACAGCCCAGGTTTGAGACAGGAGCACTGTTTGACAGAGTGAGCTACTGTTGCTCCAGCTCCTTCTCACTTACACTTTGAAAGCATGCAAATGCAAGTAGATAAATAGGTACCACTTTGGTGGAAAGGTAACAGTATTCCGTGCCCCTTTGGTGTATACTCATGCTGGTTACATGGCCACAGAAATGTCTTTGGACAATGCTGGCTCCCTCAGGTAAGAAATGGAGATGAGCATCACTCCCTAGAGTCAGACATGACTGGACAGGAGAAATCTTTACCTTTATATTTATAAATAAACACCAGTGGGTGCCAGTCATTTTCTCCACTTCATTTTGTACCAATTTCAATTTTAGGTGTGAGGAAAGACAAAAATGAAACCAAATTAGCATTACTCCAAATGTTAAAACTACTCAATATTCCATTGCCACTTTGGGAAACGACAGGCCAGACCTTACTCTTTTTCATGGCTTTCCTGAATAGAAGAACCCAATGGATAAATATGCTTTTATTGTGACTTTTTCAGCACTGAACAAAACAGTCTCTTTCCTTTTGGGAGTATTGGTAACAAAAGCTATTTATTTTACTTTCTGTTTCTTCTCTTGAAGCTAGCCAGTCTCGCTTACAAGTTCCAGAGAGTCTATTACTTATAGAGATGTAGACCATTACTCAAAATTTCTACTGTCTCAGAAAGTTTATCTTTCTTAGACATGATCAAGAGCACCTCAATTTCTCAGGCGCCATGGTATTAGCAACTTGAGAATAGTTAAGTTCTCTTCAGGTCCTTCCTCCCCATTATTCATTTGTTTATATATGTGATTTATCTACTGCTTGGAACCTGCCGGTCTCTAGAATTTACATGTTAGTTTTAGGTAACTTTTAGATTAGTTTTAACTAGTTTCCGTAGCCCAGGAAGAATGGGATGGAGAAACAAATTGATTGATTCTTTGCCATCAAGTCATTTCGAATTCCTCTTCTCCATGACATCGTGAACTTTCAGTCAGAAGTTTCACCAAAGTTCAGAGACATCAACACAGTTTTCCTATCCTGCTTCTTCAAAGTTCAATTTTTGCCTCCACAGAATGTCACAGAGAATACCGTGGCTTGCAAATACATACGATAATAATTAATGGAAAGAAAATACCTCTATATTTCTTCTTTTAGTAAGCCCTCTGCAGTGATGGGATAAGCTCTGTGTATACAAAAAGTTGTTTAACCAACTCTGGCACTTCTAGAAATTTTTCACCACGCTACTTTTTTTTCTAATGGGCAGGAAACAAATCCCACCTATACTTTTCAGTTCAGAATGCCTTGATTTAATAGCACTTTCTGACTGATTATGTGCCATCAAATCAATATTGATTTTTAGCAATCACATAGATTTTCTTTAGACAATCAGTCTGCATCCAGTCCTTCAGATCTTCCAATGGTGTACATATTGACACTGTAACCGAGTCCATTCTCCTTATTTATTTATTTTGTCAAATTTCTATATCTTGCTGCTGGTTGTCCTCTTTTTCTCTTTCCTTGCCCCTTTTCCTGCTTTCTCAAGAAAGCTATGTCTCTGCATATTGTGTCCAAAATATGACAGCTAGCTTCCTTGCACACAAGCTCATGCATCTGGATAACCAGAGTACATTAGATTTTTTTTAGAACATTGACATAGGAAGAAAAGAAAGTAAGCTAAAATTCTGACTTTATCGCAAACAAGTAACATGCTGGTAAAAGATGCTCATTCAATCCTGCTTGGTTCCCCTGCCAGCAGGAATGGCTAAATAAATTCCGAAAACACTGTCATTTATTATTATGTCTAAATCAGGAACCATTTGTCTCCAAACACTCAGCACCACAGGCCACAGATAAATGGAGGCTTATGATTCTGAGAGACAAACAGACCAACATTTTCCTGTTCTACAAAAATACGACTAATATGAATAATAATATGAAAAGAAAAGATCCGAATGCAACCACAATTATATAGTGAAATCCTAGAAATTGTTTGGAATTCCTCACTTTTCTCACAGGTTTAAGAGCTCTCACGTTCCCTTTGTATAAGAGAAGTTCTTTTAATTCTTGTGGTTTTTATGAAACTTGTGGAATGATGATATCACAAGCACTTTTTAATTGCTACAAAGCTATTAAACATCTGAGTGCTTTCCATTTGTGGCACATCACCTGCAAGGGGAGTCACAAGTCTAAACAAAATAAACATAAATACAGGCAAAGGTTGCCTTCATTTCCCAGAAAATGCCGGATGTTCGTAAAAGCGAGAGAAGAGGAGGAGGTCTTATTAAGTGTTAATGATTTTATCCGGTGTCCTTTTCTGAACCTCAAGGCAATTACTATCAAGATTCATACAGCAAATAAAGCATCCTGTCATTGGAGAACAGCAGTAAAATTAGTTGTCACAGGGATGCGATGTACGTGCCACACGAGAATGGGGGAGCTCCAAGCAGACACATTTCATGTTGTGAACTTGGTTTTCATCATCACAAAGAAAATAATCTACCAATGTAAATTCAGCTCCCTGGGGAAAAAAAGGATCCTGTTTATAATTCTTTTTGGGGTGGAGGGGTATCCATCTTCTCATTTAATAATTAGTCTTGGCTTCCCCTTTCAATGCTTTTTAGAGTGTGGTTCAGAGGTGGGATTCAATTTTTTTTACTACCGGTTCTGTGGGCATGGCTTGGAGGGTGTGGCAGGGGAAGGATGCTGTAAAATCTCCAGTCAGAGGTGGGATTTGCTGGTTCTCTGAATTACTCAAAATTTCGGCTACCAGTTCTCCAGAATTGGTCAGAACCTGCTGACTACTACCTCTGGTGTGGTTTGCTCCTTTATTTGGCGTTCCATATTCTGAGCCTCTGTCTACTTATTAAAACGGTGCAGTAAATAAAACTCTTTGGGAGAGACATCTTATCAGATAAGTGACATCCCAAGAAGGTTTTTGATATGAAAATGACAATTGTTGTGTATAGAACTTGGTAGAGTCCAAATACCTCGATCTGATTGGTCAAGAAGGTCATTCTCGGATTGATTACTTAAGAGCCATTCTGATTGGCCCTCGAATGGCGGGAGCACTCAAATAACTGTCATTGGCCACAAGCCACGAGCAAGCCACTATAAGAAGGGGTGATGCAGATTGAGCCAATGTTCTCTTACCAGTTACTTCACTGTTTGAATAAAGAGCTGTTTGTTAGAACCCGGTCTTGTGCACCTTATTTCTGAACAGAACACTGGCAACGAAGGTGGGATCATCCTAGAAGAACAAGACCGAAGCACGCAGCAACCAGAACCGAGCAACAGAGATGGGCGGTAAAAATGCGCTGTCCGCACCGTTCAACCCAGCCGAGGAAGATTGGGAGTCGTACATTGATCGTTTCCTAATGTTTCTAGAAAGCAATGAGCTGCAGGAGATATCTGACCAGAGGAAGAGGGCTGTATTCCTCATCCACAGCTGCTTGGAATTTAGTTCTACTAAATCTAAATTTGGAGCTCAATCAAGTATACATAATAACACAGCCTGAATGTCCTTTCAAATCAGGGTTGTGGGACATTTAACTTCATTGCGACAGTGTACGTGCTTTTTCAGTAGAGATAACCAGGAACCATGCTTTTCCTCCAAATGTGGCTAAATTTTCTGTTAAGTCATATCAGGAATTACATTTCTGGTGGAAGTAGATAGTCCTAACCGAATGCTAGATTGCCTTGAGAGCTCTTCCAATTTATCCTGAAAGTGTCTTTCTGCATGTTTTCCTCATGATGCTGCTTCATCTCATCCTCAATCTATATCTGAAGACAATGTGGAATCCCACTTAGCCAATCCCCTAGTCTTTCATGCTTCTCTCAACTTTATCAGTTTGGGTTATGGATAAACATAAGTGATGTTGCTGCGGAAGTGTTGGGATTCTGCCCAGCTTCTATTGCCCACTTTAGCTTGTTGCATTGCAAGCTTTGGTTGCTGGAACTGCTATGGTTTTAGTGTGGGCCACTTTTTGGGCATGAAGTTGCAGCAGGACTGGAACCTGTGGATGATGGAAGGCATCTATACTGAAGTAGGCACTTGTCAGGTTTCAATCAATCAAAAAGTGAATGGTGCACTTTTGAAGGCTTTTCTTGATCTGCATAAAAAATAATCAGTGCTAATCCAGGGAATGAGAATCAGACTATACCTTTCTGTGTTGCTCATTCCTGTTACCTATTAGGTGCATATAGATTTTCCAATGCTCTCTGGTGACAACAGTTATTGGGGTGGTTTTACTTTTTAGCTTTTATTACTGTAAGAAGGGTTTTTGCCTTCTCTGTTTTTTGGCTTTGACAACAACTACAACTGTTTACTGTGATATCTGAACAATGAGCCTGTTTATTCAATGAACAATATTATATTCTTTGCAGCATTTGTGGGGTATGTATTGACACATCCATATCCCCACTTTCATGCATGTTATCTACCCATCAAACCATTTTTGAACTGTGTCCATAAGTGCTTTTTTCAAGAACAACACTGATTAGTTATGGGTCAGAGAAGGAATTTGCACTGGGTCCAAAGTGTTGGCCCTCCCTCTCCACTTCCACCCCATTCCCTCTCTAAACCTTCACTAACAAGTTAGGTTTAAATCTTCATCTAATCTCTGATTAATTTCCTCTCATCTAAAAAGATATCCAGTTTCTATCAGCTCAATAGTCCACCCACATTAGAGAGAGAGAATGATGAGAGAGAGAGAGAGAGAGAGAGAGAGATGATGAGAGAAATCTCTAGTCAGTATAGGAAGCATGGAAATGAACCTTGAAAAATCCTACAGATCTTCTTAACACAACAGATTAACACATCAGAAGGACGTTAATAGGTCATCTAGTCCAACCCCCCACGCCAAGCAGGAGACCTACAACAAATTTTGCAAAATGGCAGTCAATCTTTCTCTTTGTAACACATATAACGCCACAAATACACCACATTGGAGGAATAACAGGAGCACCTGCTTGGGCCTGCGACACTCCTCTCTCTCAAACAAAGCAAGGCACAGGGCCCAAGCCTCCCCTTTCCCATCTTGGTACAGGAGTCTCGGCCCTTATCCTTTCACTTTTCCTTAAGTTGGCCTGCATCAGTTGCTAGCCCATAGAGTGTAGGCGAGATTCAGGTTGACAATGGTGGTGGGGAATGCTCAATGTTGATGCCTATGTGTTTCCCTGCTCCAACCATAGATAAATGAGTAGAGCTATAGATGCAGAGGTCTGAAGGAGATTCCCATTTGCTTTTCTCATCAGTGGCATTTAAATTTTTGCAGATGAAAATGCATATGCTTGCTGCTTTGCATGTAGACTGCAATTCATAGGTAGACAACTGCTAACTAAGGAGATGTAGTTAGTTATAGCTGTATAATAATGAGAGTTAAATGATGTTATTGACTGTAAAAGTTTTGTGTTTTACTGAAGCATGCAGCCGTTAATGGAGAAATTTAATAAGGCCCCAGTAATCTTATAGAATGAGATGATTGGTTCTTATATGGCTTTGGCTACAGTGGCATCAATCGTGGTCATTTTAAACTTTGTTGTAGTTTGCGTATAATAGAGGAAAACAGATTCGAGGACCCTTTGAAGTCTATGAGCTCCTCAACCTATTTTGCTGAAATGTAGCTCCATGAAGAATATAGTTAATGCTTCCTTTAATTTCTCTCTCTTCATCTGCTCTAAATTTCTCCTCTCTCTGTTCATTAGTTTTTCTTCAGCTCCTATTGACAAATTTGCATGCATTTGATGTTTTTATTAATATTGTTGTTCCGCAGTTCAAAACTTTGGTTATATGATATTTGTGCATAAATCCTTTGTCCTAGAGGGGAGAAATTGTAATGGTCGTCGTAAACATGCCATATAAGCCAGGGTGTGAAAGCTCATGGGGTTTGTCCACATGACATATCGTGACTTCCCCCCCTTTGCTAAACCAAGGGTGGCCAATGGGCAATGCGGGCATTCGGGTTTTGACAACCGGCCCTTGCTATGGTAACTATTAGCATCTGTATTTCCCAAACCTGAACCATTCAAATAATTTTGCAGATCAACTTGTTAAGCATTTATGTAGTTGTCGTCTTTGAAAAAAAAGTATTGATGTCTTCATTGGGACTGATTTCCCATAGACTAATATTTTCCTGCATTGCCAAACTGGGAAATAAAAATTGAAAGGCAATCTTAAATTCTCTTAACTTGGAGGGAAAAAAAAGAGACGTAATGAACTCCACAAGATGTATGTCCTTTTACCGCTAACGCGTGTTTTTGTACATCACTTCTTGGGATCATGTTCTGTAGTAAAAGCTGGATAGTATTTTAATGCTTTAGTTTTTAGGTTCTAACTGCACTTTATAATTGTAGATTGTTAACAATTTAACCTGGGGGTGACATTTTCCCAAAATGTCAGGCCGCCCCAAAAGTATTTAAATGACAAAAATGCAAATGGGATGAACAAATAAATATGAACTCGGAAAACTGAGCTGCATGTGAAATCTGCTGAAACAGGGCTTTGGCAAATCCAGGCTTTGCATCTATGGGGTCCATCATCAAGTTGAGAGCTTCAGTTTCTTCTAGGGATTTCACTCGACATATCTATCCAGTGTAGCCACATAGCAGAAAACTGGTTGCCAAAGGGTTAAATTTCTTCTTGTCAGTGATACAGAGTTTGTTCAGTTTAGGAGAATCATAATGCAGTGGCATTTTTCCCTGCATATCAAAATGTAACTAATGGTAGCGTAGGCTATCTTCTGCACGAAATCAGGAGGGCTTATAAGCCATTTTTCAGTTCTAGACCGGTATGAGGATGGTAAGCTGATCACGTCGCAAATGGAGCTTTGCGAGTTAGGCGATTAGCTTGGGGTATGTGTTTCTTTCGCTGTCCCGTCCCTCCTTTTCCAGGTAGTGAGAAGTCTGCTTTGAGAAAGCAATGTGAGAGTCCTGATTAGATCAATAAGTCGCATTAAACCCAAACCTGACTTGGACACGCCTTGTGGAATAGGCTTATCATACATGATAAATGTTTATTTCCTTATTGAAAATTGATTCAAGTAGAGAGGACCATGGCCTGAGCCTTTGCTAAAGCAATGTGTCCAGAGTCAGTTTTGGGTTTAATCCTTATTGATCATAAAGGATCGTCTACATTGCTTTCTCCTAAGCAGATTCAGTCCTGGAAAGAGGGGGAGGGAAGGAAAGAAAATACCCCAAGCTATCGCCGCAATGCAGAAAGTCATTTGCGGTGATGCAGCTACCATTCATACCGGTCTGATGAAAAATGGCTTATAAAGCTCTTGATTCTGTTGAGGGGAAGATAGAGTACCCATAGTTACATTTTAGACCAGTGCAGGGAAAAATGGGTGCACTTATGATTTCCTAAATGGAACAACTCTGATATCACTGAAAAGAAGAAATTTAACCCTTTGGCAGCAGTTTCTGCTATTTGTGCTACACTGGTAGAATTATGTTGGAAATCCCTAGAAAGAACTGAATTCAACTTTGTGATGGCACCGCCCATATGAATGGCAAAGTGCTGATTTGCTAAATGCCTGTTTCAGCCAGATTCATGCAGCTCAGTTCCGAGTTCATAAGTTTATTTGTTCATTCCATTTGACCATTTTGTCATTTAAATACTTTGGGGCGGCTGACATTTTGGGATGGTCACCCCCAGGTAAAATTGGTTAACATCTACAATATAAAGTGAGTTAAATAAAACTTAGAGGCATAAGAATACCTAGTATCGCAGCTTTTACTACAGAACTGATCCCTAACAGTGGATTTGTCTAAAAACACCGTAGCGGGTAACAAGGACGCATACTCTTGTGGAGTTCATTAGGTGCTCTTTTTTGTTTCGGCCCCTCCAAGTAAGAGAATTTTTAGATTGGCCTTGTCGCGAAATTTTTTTATTCCCCAGTTTGCAACTGCAGAAAAATATGAGTCTATGGCAATCAGTTCACCAGGAAGACATCAGAACTTTTTTTTCAAAAGAGACAACTATAAATGCTTAACAGTTGATTCTGCAAAGTGATTTTGATGTTCAGGTTTGGGAATAGCAAGATTGGATAGTTTTAGCAGGGGTGTCAAACCTGGATGCCCGCATTCCGCATGCCACCGCTTGGTTTAGCAAGGGGGAAGTTCAGCGATATGTTCATGTGACAAGCCAGTAGTTTCACACGCGCCTGGTTTATAGCATGTAAAGACGACCATTACATTGTTCTCCCCTCTAGACAAAGGATTGTGCAAAAATATCTTATACAAAGTTTTGAGGGAACAAAATTAATAAAACACAATGCATGCATTTGTAATAGGAGCTGAAGAAAACTAATGGAACAGAGAGAGGAGAAATTTAGATAATGAGAGTGAGAGAGAGAAATTAAAGAAGCATTAACGTATATTTTGCATGGAGGCTACATTTCAGCAAAATGGTTGAGGGAGCTTAGACTTCAAAGGGTCCTGAATTGTCTTCTTCTTATTATACGCAAACTAAACAAAGTTAAAATGACCAGATTGTGCTGTAGCAACCAGGCATATAAAACGCAATCTCATCTCATCTAATTGGGGCCTTATTTAATTTCTCATTAACGGATGCTTCTAAAAAACTTTTACAGTCAATACATTTTCCTCTTATACAGCTATAATAACTACATCTCTAAGTTAGCAGTGTCTACCTATGAATGCAGTCTAACTGCAAGCAGCAGCAGATGCATTTCATGCAAAAATAAATGCCGACTTGATGATGACAAAGCCCAAAGGGATCTTCAGACCTCTGCATTATAGCATCTACTCATTTGTATCTATGGTTGGAGGGGGGAACACATAGGCATAAATTGAGCTTCCCTCCACCACCCATTGTCAACCCTTGAATCTTGCTACACCTCATGGCTAGCAAATGATGCAGGCCAACTAAGGAAAAGTGGAAAGGATAAGGGGAGACTTCCTGACCCAAGATGGGGAAAGGGGAGCCTTGGGGCCTGTGCCCTTGCTTTGTTTGAGGAGAGGGAGTGGTTCATGCAGGCCCAAGAGGTGCCTGTTATTTCCTGCCAATGGGTATTTGTGGCTTTTATATGTGTTTCACAGAGGTAAAGATTGGACTGCCATTTGCAAAAAATTGTGGTACGGGTCTCTCCTGCTTGGGTGGGGGGTGGATAGATGACCTATAAAGTCCCTTCTGATTGTGTTAATCTGTTAAGGAAGATCTGTAAGGATTTTTCAAGGTTCATTTCAACTTTCTATCTGCTAGGAGGTTTCTCTCTCTCTCTCTCTCTCTCTCTCTTCTTCTCTCATTCTAATTCATCTCTCTAAGTGGGGTGGATGAGCGGGATGGAACTGGATATCTTTAGAATGAGAGGATTTAATCAGAGATTTGATGAGAGAGATTTAACCTAACTTTAGGTGTGAAGGTTTAGAGAGGTGAATGGGTGAAGTGAGGGGAGGCCCAACACAATTTGACCCAGTGGCAATCCTTCTCTGACCCATAACTAATCCAGTGTTGTTCTGAAAAAGCCACTTGGACACAGGTTCAAAAATGAGTTTGGATGGGTAGATACATGCATGAAACGTGGGGAGGTCAGGATTGTATATATAAACAAATGTGGCAAAGGAATGATTAATATTGTCATTGAATAAACAGGCTCATTGTTCAGGATATCACAGTCAACAGTGTTAAGTGTTGTCAAGCAAAACAGAGAAGGCCAAATCCCTTCTTACAGTAATAAAAGCTAAAAGTAAACCACCCCAAACTGCTTGTCACAAGAAGCATTTGGGAAAATCTATAATGCACCTAATGTAACAGAATGAGCAACACAGAACAGGTATAGTCTGATTCTCATTCCTGGATTGCACTGATTTTTTTTATGCAGATCAAGAAGAAGCTTTCAAAGTGCACCATATCACTTTGATTGATTGAATACCTGACAAGTGCTACTCAAGTATAGATGCCTTCACATATCCACAGGTCCAGTCCTGCATCAATCATGCAAAGTGGCCCACACTAAAAACCATAGCAGTTCCCAGCAACCAAAGTTGCCTGCACAGCCTAAAGTGGGCAAAGAAGCTGGGCAGATCCCAACACTTCCGCAGCAACATCACTTATGTTTATCCATAACCCAAACTGTAGGTGAGAGAAGCATTGAAAGATAGGATTGGCTAAGGGTGATTCCACATTGTCTTAGATATAGATTGAGGATGAGATGAAGGCAGCATCATATGAGGAAACATGGCAGAAGACACTGTTACTAGGATAATTGGAAGAGCCTCAAGGCATCTAGCATTCGGTAGACTATCTACTTCCACCAGAATGTAATTCCTGATATGACTAACAGAAAATTTAGCAACATTTGAGAAAGCATTGGTTTTCTGTATCTCTACTGAAAGCACGTCACTGTCGCAGATGAAGTAAATGTCACAACCCGATTGAAAGGACATTCAGGCTGTGTTATATGTATACTTGATTGAGCTCCAAATTTAGATTTAGTAGAACTAAATCCAAGCAGCTGTGTACAGAATTGCATTGATCATTCTTATAGCAGAAAGCTGGGTTAGTCTCTCATAGCAAAATATTCAGAGGGAGTCTGGTAGACCTTTCAGGTTAACAGATATTATTAAAAGGCATAAGCTTTTGTGAGCTTCATCCCTGCCTCTATTTTTATTCTTGTAATTCAGGGATATGAAATCAGCAACTTCCAGCAATTGCTGGATCGTTATTTCCAAGCATCGCTTATCCCTGGACATCCTGATTGAAAATTGCTGAGAGAGGGTTCAGAGTTTAGCAATATCTGAGCATCACTTCTTTTTGCAGTTATCCTAAAGTACTGATTTGTGGGATTGTGAAGAGAATTGCAGGGAAAAGTCCCATCATAATGAAAACTTCTGAATATTAAATGTAAATTATTAGTGGTTCGATCATGAGAGCCTAAGTCACATAAGGCACTAGATCAATGAGATGTATGGTAATCACAAGCATTTCTACAAACAGGAAAACATTCATGGGTTTTGATGACTGCAAGCATCAGTCATGATAATAATCTGCCTTAACAGACTAGTGATTTGGAGCTTAGCATTTTTTTAGGAGGAATGCTCCAGCAAATTTGACCCAAAGAATTTCAAATGATGAAACACAGCATCACAGAGTGAGAGGCCTATTGTAAATAAATACATCCCATTCAAACAATTTACTGTGATTTCGCTCTCTCCCCACACATCCTCGTCTCTCTCTATAATTTAAACCATCTACTTTCCTTGAGCCTTCCTAGCTCTTAGGGCAACAGGCCTTCCTTACAGTGCTGTTTCTGAAAGATCATTTCAAACTCTGCTCTGATGGGCCTCTGCTCAAAATTATTAATGTCTCCATCTTCACGCGGACTTTGCAAAGGGCGGATGCTTGCTTGGCTTCCAGCAACATGTCACCTATGACATGAATTGAGAGGGTTTCATAAGAAATAGATTCTGGGTTGCTATTAATGGGAAACTGTCAGGTTCTGCAAGCTTTCATTTGCTGGAGAAATAAATAAATAACACAAAATCACACCAGCCGGCACCCTCGCAAGTGCCTCAATCTCTAAAACTCTTTTGTTGTTTGCCTCCATAAGCAAAGATAATTCATAAATACACTTTGCTTTGACAGCAATTGGGTTAAAAACCATCTGGCAGAAGTGTCTCAGCCAGTTTTGGAGCGACAACAATGTAATTCTTGAAGCATCTGTGTACCTTGGGGACTCATTATAGCAGTGTCACAAAGAGGATATTAGAAACGAAGGCTGAAGAAAACCCACTTTGGATGGTGTTCGCCGGTTACACCAGTGCAGTTGATTGCTGAAGAACGCGAATGGTGTTTGCTTTCTTTGGTCGTGATGTTTTATGGCCACAATTCTGTGTTAACAATGGAAATGGTCTGTTGCTTAATGGAGGCCACTTCAGAGGATGTCTTCACAAGGTCACAGAAGAGGAGCCCAAAAGTTGTTGGGAAGGCAAAAGAAGAAAGTTCTAAAAAAGTAACAAACCACCTTGTGGATTAGATTTATACCTCTCGGCAGAAAAGACCCCCTCAAAAAAAGAGACAGGAGATATTTAAAGTTTGTTTCAAGTCACATAAATAGTGATTATAATAAAGTTTGTGGTACGTGGCCCTTGCCTGCTTTTCAATTATAGAAACAATGCTCAGAAAGATTGTGATGCCCAAAAGATCTTGACCTATCCACTTCCTGGCAAGAAAATGCTACTGCTGGTCTTTGGTCTACTGCCATAATTTATAGGGACAAAAACTACAAATTAACCTTTCCTGCTGCTTTGCCTTCCTCTTAAGTCACCCTACTGAGAGGGTTTCTGCTTGATGGATCTTTTCTGAACTTTTTGGTTTTACGTACAAGATATCCAACCTGAAACCTCAGAGCACAATCTACTAATGTGTGAGTTTCATATACAAGTAGCAGTGCGCTTAGACTTATATACTGCTTCACAGTACATTACAGCCCTCTCTAAGCCATTTTGTAGAGTTAGCCTATTGCCCTCAACAATCTGGGTTCTCATTTTACCCACCTCAGAAGGATGGAAAGCTGAGTCGATCTTTTTTTTTTTCCAAAATTTTATTGATTACATATTTAAATATCAGACACAGTATAACCCTTCTGGCATTGTCTCTTCCATAACACTAAATATAAAACAAATAATATAATTATACTCTTCTGCATTACTAATTTTATACGAAGGCTGAGTCAATCTTGAGCTGGTAAGAATTGAATTGCCGAACTGCTCTCAGCTGGCAGTCAGCAGAAGAAGCTTGCAGTACTGCATTCTAACCACTGTGCACACAGCAAGTAATCCTCAACTTGCAACCACAAGTGAATTTAGCCCCATTTTTGCGATTTTGTGCAGCGGTTGTTGTTAGTGAATCACTGCAGTTGTTAAAGCCCCTGTCACACTGCACCAACGGATGCAAAGAGGATGTAAAATGGACAAAAAGCTTGCACCATCCGTTGGTTAACGCGATGTACTCACTGCCTCCATTTTGCTTCCTCTCTATCCGTCCAGCATCCGTTTATTGACGTTCCATCCGCCTCAGAAAGTTTTGAGCTGCTCAAAACTTTTCTGCGGAAAATGTATCCAATTCATCTGTTCTGCATCCGCTACGCATCTGCAACGCTATCCGTTCTGCATCTGTTACGCATCCGCTATATCCGCTAGACATCTGCTGCACATCCGCACAACTCGCATCCACTCAGACGCAGGGAGGAAGTGGAACAGATGCAGAACGGATGCAGAATGGATGCTAGCGGATACAGCACGGACCAAAGCATGTAAAATGGAAAAAATGTCCGCAAGAGGGGACCTATCTGGGATATTAAGGATGTCTAGAGGATGTCTAGAGGATGCCTAGAGGATGCCTAGAGGATGCAAAGGGACACCTATACTGCCTATAAAAAGGGGGAGTAACACATTGGATCTCACTTTCAGACAAGCAGCCCAGCTGTGCGGACCCTTGCAGCCTTCATCTGACTCTTGTTCTTCCACAGCATCCAGTCATGTCCACCGTGGATCGTAACACAGTCCTTTTGGCAGCACCATCCTTCTGCAACAGTGCGAAGCCATCTATAGGCTCTGTGAACTCTACTACGGGAAGAAAAAGGGGCGGCCAAGAAGCGTCTGGGTACGAAGAGTGTTTTCACCAAAAGAGCAGAAGATGGACTGTGCCACAAGCTGATGGTGGAGCTCAGGAACGAAGACACTTGGCATTCCAGAACTTCATGAGGATGCCTCCAGCCATGTCTGACGAAGTTGTGCAGCACCTGACACCCAGGTTGACCAAGGCAAACACCAACTTCTGGCCCAGCCTGGAACCTGGTCACAGGGTGGCACTGACTTTGCGCCACCTGGCCTCAGGGACCACCTACAGGAGCATGGCAGTACGGCTGGAGGGTGCCACCAAACACCATCAGCATTGTGTGGCAGAGAAGTGGTGCAGGCCATCATCAAAGAATACAAGGAGGACTCCTCCAGTGCCCCTCCACTGAAGAAGGATGGAAGAAAGTTGCAGAGCAGTGGTATCAGAAGTGGAACTTCCCTCACACAGTTGGAGCCATAGATGGGAAGCACGTGGCCTGCAAAGCTCCAGCCAAGTCGGGGTCCACTTATTTCAATTACAACGGCTTCTTCAGCATCATCCTCTTTGCCATGGTCGATGCTGATTACAAGTTCATGTAAATCGATGCTTCAGGCAGCGGCTCATCTTCAGATGCCCGGTATACAACGCCAGTCACCTCAAGGAGGAGCTGGAACGCAACCTCATCGTGGGCTTCCCAGATCCAGAACCCTGCCCAACGAACATGCAAGATGTGCCCTACTTCATCGTGGGGGATGATGCCTTCTCCTCAGAACCTACCTCATGAAGCCCTACACCTCCAAATACCTCACCGGTGAAGAGAGGATCTTCAACTACAGGCTGTCCAGGGCAAGGCGGGTGGTGGAGAACGCCTTGGCATCCTGGCCACCAGGTTCCAGGTACTTTCTCACCACCATGCAGCATCGCCCAGAGACCGTGAGGAGGATCATGGAAGCTGCTGCATCCTGCACAATCTCATGTTCACCACGCTACCCAGTCTTGCAGAACAGGCTCGTGGACCTCCAACAAGGCAATGGGACATGGAGCCTGGTGAATGGAGCAGAGCGAAACCTGATAGACACTGAAGGATGTGCAAGGCCCCAACAGAGCCTCACGTGAAGGGAAGAAGCAGCGCAACCCTCCTGAGACACTGGTGCAACTCCCCAGCTTGGAGCAGTGGAGTGGCAAGACAGGATGATAGATGATTAATGGATGCTTCCTTCATCCTGTCTCATCACCACTGATGAGATTGGGCCATGTATGTTGGGTGGGCCTACAATGAACAGGGCATTTAATAAAGAGTTTGTGTTTATGTTCAATGTGTGGATCAATGCTTACATTGTTTATTGATAATAAAGGGCCAAAGGTGTGGCAGCTGGGAGGGTGGACCATACAGTCACTATGCTTTCACTGGAGGTTTATCTATCCCACAGCTATTACCCATCCCAAAGGTATCCCTGCCCATCCCACTGCTATCTTAACCCATCCCACAAGTATGCAAAGGCTTAAACCATTTCTAAAAGTTTCCACCAAAGACTTTAATTAAAAAAAAGAAATGAAGCAAGTGTATGAATCAAAAATAGACTTTATTAAACAAGAAGCTATGAAACAAAAATGAGTCTCTGGCACTCTTCTTGGTCACTCAGTCTCAGGGGTGAAGGGTCCAGGTGCTGTGGAGGTGTCTGGTGCTGGAGTGCTTGTCATTAGCTCCTCCAAAAGCAGAAGCAGCAGAAGCCCCAGCCCCAGAAGAGCAAACCCGTGCTGCAGAAGCCCCCGCAGAACCAGAGTGAGGGGCAGGGGGCGGGATGGTAGCCCTGTCCCTCTTGCAAGGGCTGGCAGCAGATGGCTGAATCTTGCTGTGCTTCAGCATGGTTGTGGGGTTGCTGGCTGGCAGGGAGGCTGGCAGGAACAAAGGCTGGCAGGAAGGCTGGCAGGGAGGCAGGCACCAAGGCTGGCAGGAAGGCTGGCAGGGAGCAGGCACCAAGGCGGCATCAAGGCTGCAGGCAGGCTGGCAGGCAGGCTGGCAGGCAGACATGCAGGCAGGACAGGCAAGGCAGTCAATGTGTCTGGAAGCAGGTCTTTCCTCTGAATGGCGACCTGCTTCCGAGCTTGCTTCGTTATATCCGTGGGCTGACGCAATGCATCCTCCCCGCATGCGCAATTAACGCTCGGCATCTGCTAGGCTTGCGCTGTGCATCCGCTCTGCATCCGCTTCATCCGCTGTGCATCTGCTCTGCATCCACTGTATCCGTTCGCATCCCCTTTGACTGAGGTCCCCCGGAAGCCTACGCGGATGTGCCATCCTCTCCCATCCGCTTCCATCTCTGGCTGGGCTCCCATTCCGCATCCGCTTTCAATCCGCCCTGCGTCCTCCCGCATCCCGTGTTATCCGCTCCGGTTATGCAAATTTTTGCCCCTTCTGAGAGCGGATAACAACGGATGGCAAGCTTTTTTGTCCATTTTACATCCTCTTTGCATCCGTTGGTGCAGTGTGACAGGGGCTTTAACAACTGCAGTGATTCACTTAACAAACCGCTGCACAAAATCGCAAAATGGGGCTAAATTCACTTGTGGTTGCAAGTTGAGGATTACTTGCTGTGGTGGCACAGTGGTTAGAATGCAGTACTGCAAGCTTCTTCTGCTGACTGCCAGCTGAGAGCAGTTCGGCAATTCAATTCTTACCAGCTCAAGATTGACTCAGCCTTCGTATAAAATTAGTAATGCAGAAGTATAATATTATTTGTTTTATATTTTAGTGTGTATGGAAGAGACAATGCCAGAAGGGTTATACTGTGTCTGATATTTAAATATGTAATCAATAAAATTTTGGAAAAAAAAAAAGATCGACTCAGCTTTCCATCCTTCTGAGGTGGGTAAAATGAGAACCCAGATTGTTGAGGGCAATAGGCTAACTCTACAAAATGGCTTAGAGAGGGCTGTAATGTACTGTGAAGCAGTATATAAGTCTAAGCGCCACTGCTACTTGTATATGAAACTCACACATTAGTAGAATTGTGGCTCTGAGGTTTCAGGTTGGATATGCTTGTACGTAAAACCAAGCAGTTCAGAAAAGATCCATCAAGCAGAAACCCTCTCAGTAGGGTGACTTAAGAGGAAGGCAAAGCAGCAGGAAAGGTTAATTTGTAGTTTTTGTCCCTATAAATTATGGCAGTAGACCAAAGACCAGCAGTAGCATTTTCTTGCCAGGAAGGTGGATAGGTCAAGATCTTTTGGGCATCACAATCTTTCTGAGCATTGTTTCTATAATTGAAAGGGCAGGCAAGGGCCACGTACCCACAAACTTTATTATAAATCACTATTTATGTGACTTGAAACAAACTTTAAATATCTCCTGTCTCTTTTTTTTGAGGGGGGTCTTTTCTGCCGAGAGGTATAAATCTAATCCACAAGGTGGTTTGTTACTTTTTTAGAACTTTCTTCTTTTGCCTTCCCAACAACTTTTGGGGTCCTCTTCTGTGACCTTGTGAAGACATCCTCTGAAGTGGCCTCCATGAAGCAAACAGACCATTTCCATTGTTAACACAGAATTGTGGCCATAAAACATCACGACCAAAGAAGCAAACACCATTCCGCTTCTTCAGCAATCCCAACTGCACTGGTGTAACCGGCGAACACCATCCAAAGTGGGTTTTCTTCAGCCTTCGTTTTCTAATATCCTCTTTGTGACACTGCTATAATGAGTCCCCAAGGTACACAGATGCTTCAAGAATTACATTGTTGTCGCTCCAAAACTGGCTTGAGACACTTCTGCCAGATGGTTTTTAACCCAATTGCTGTCAAAGCAAAGTGTATTTATGAATTATCTTTTGCTTATGGAGGCAAACAACAAAAGAGGTTTCAGGAGATTGAGGCACTGCGAGGGTGCCGGCTGGTGTGATTTGTGTTATTTATTTATTTCTCCAGCAAATGAAAGCTTGCAGAACCTGACAGTTTCCCATTAATAGCAACCCCAGAATCTATTTCTTATGAAACCCTCTCAATTCATGTCATAGGTGACATGTTGCTGAAAGCCAAGGCAAGCATCCGCCCTTTGCAAAGTCCGCTGAAGATGGAGACATTAATAATTTTGAGCAGAGGCCCCATCAGAGCAGAGTTTTGAAATGATCTTTCAGAAACAGCACTGTAGGGAAGGCCTGTTGCCCTAAGAGCTAGGAAGGCTCAAGGAAAGTAGATGGTTTAAATTATAGAGAGAGACGAGGATGTGTGGGGGAGAGAGCGAAATCACAGTAAATTGTTTGAATGGGATGTATTTATTTACAATAGGCCTTCTCACTCTGTGATGCTGTGTTTCATCATTTGAAATTCTTTGGGTCAAATTTGCTGGAGCATTCCTCCTAAAAAATGCTAAGCTCCAAATCACTAGTCTGTTAAGGCAGATTATTATCATGACTGATGCTTGCAGTCATCAAAACCCATGAATGTTTTCCTGTTTGGTAGAAATGCTTGTGATTATACCATACATCTCATTGATCTAGTGCCTTATGTGACTTAGGGCTCATGATCGAACCACTAATAATTTACATTTAATATTCAGAAGTTTCATTATGATGGGACTTTCCCCTGCAATTCCTCTCACAATCCCACAAATCAGTACTTTAGGATAACTGCAAGAAAGAAGTGATTGCTCAGATATTGCTAAACTCTGACCCTCTCTCAGCAATTTTCAATCAGGATGTCCAGGGATAAGCGATGCTTGGAAATAACGATCCAGCAATTGCTGGAAGTTGCTGATTTCATATCCCTGAATTACAAGAATAATAAATAGAGGCAGGGATGAAGCTCACAAAAGCTTATGCCTTTTAATAATATCTGTTAACCTGAAAAGGGTCTACCAGACTCCCTCTGAATTTTTGCCTATGAGAGACTAACCCAGCTTTCTGCTATAAGAATGATCAATGCAATTCTGTACACAGCTGCTTGGAATTTAGTTCTACTAAATCTAAATTTGGAGCTCAATCAAGTATACATAATAACACAGCCTGAATGTCCTTTCAATCAGGGTTGTGACATTTACTTCATCTGCGACAGTGACGTGCTTTTTCAGTAGAGATACCAGGAACCAATGCTTTCCTCAAATGTGCTAAATTTTCTGTTAGTCATATCAGGAATTACATTTCTGGTGGAAGTAGATAGTCTACCGAATGCTAGATGCCTTGAGGCTCTTCCAATTATCCTAGTAACAGTGTCTTCTGCCATGTTTTCCTCATGATGCTGCCTTCATCTCATCCTCAATCTATATCTAAGACAATGTGGAATCACCCTTAGCCAATCCTATCTTTCATGCTTCTCTCACCTACAGTTTGGGTTATGGATAAACATAAGTGATGTTGCTGCGGAAGTGTTGGGATCTGCCCAGCTTCTATTGCCCACTTTAGGCTGTTGCAGGCAACTTTGGTTGCTGGGAACTGCTATGGTTTTTAGTGTGGGCCACTTTGGCATGAGTTGCATGCAGGACTGGACCTGTGGATGATGTGAAGGCATCTATACTTGAGTAGCACTTGTCAGGTATTCAATCAATCAAAGTGATATGGTGCACTTTTGAAAGCTTCTTCTTGATCTGCATAAAAAAAATCAGTGCAATCCAGGAATGAGAATCAGACTATGCCTGTTCTGTGTTGCTCATTCTGTTACCATTAGGTGCATTATAGATTTTCCAATGCTTCTGGTGACAAGCAGTTTGGGGTGGTTTTACTTTTTAGCTTTTTATTACTGTAAGAAGGGTATTTTGCCTTCTCTGTTTTGGCTTTGACAACACTACACTGTTGACTGTGATATCTGAACAATGAGCCTGTTTATTCAATGACAATATTATCATTCCTTTGCAGCATTTGTTATTATTACATCCATGATCCCCACTTTCATGCATGTTATCTACCCATCAAACCATTTTTGAACCTGTGTCCAGTGCTTTTTCAGAACAACACTGATTAGTTATGGGTCAGAGAAGGGATTGCACTGGGTCAAAGTGTTGGGCCCTCCCCTCCCATTTCACCCCATTCACCTCTCTAAACCTTCAACCTAACTTAACAGTTAGGTTAAATCTCTCATCTAAATCTCTGATTAAATCCTCTCATCTAAAGATATCCAGTTCTATCCCGCTCAATCCACCCCACATTAGAGAGAGAGAATGATGAGAGAAAGAGAGAGAGAGAGAGAGAAATCTCCTAGCAGAAAGGAAGTGAAATGAACCTTGAAAAATCCTTAACAGATCTTCCTTAACAGATTAACAGAATCAGAAGGGACTTATAGGTCATCTAGTCCAACCCCCCACCCAAGCAGGAGACCCTACACAATTTTTTGCAAATGGCAGTCCAATCTTTACTCTGTGAACACATATAAAGCCACAAATACCCATTGGAGGAATAACAGGACACCTCTTGGGCCTGCTGAACACTCCCTCTCCTCAAACAAAGCAAGGGCACAGGCCCCAAGCCTCCCCTTTCCCATCTTGGTCAGGAGTCCTCCCCTTATCCTTTTCACTTTTCCTTAAGTTGGCCTGCATCATTTGCTAGCCCATGAGTGTAGCAGATTCAGGGTTGACAATGGGTGGTGGGGGAAGCTCAATTTATGCCTATGTGTTCCCCCCTCCCAACCATAGATAAATGAGTAGAGCTATAATGCAGAGGTCTGAAAGATCCCTTTGGCTTTTCATCATCAAGTGGCATTTATTTTTGCATGAAAATGCATCTGCTGCTGCTTGCATGTAGACTGCAATTCATAGGTAGACACTGCTAACTTAGAGATGTAGTTATTATAGCTGTATAATGAGGAAAATGTATTGACTGTAAAAGTTGTTTTAGAAGCATCCGTTAATGGAGAAATTAATAAGGCCCCAGATTTAGATGAGATGATTGGTTTTATATGCCTTTGCTACAGCATCAATCTGGTCATTTTAACTTTGTTTAGTTTGCGTATAATAAGAGAAGACAATTCAGGACCCTTTGAAGTCTAAGCTCCCTCAACCATTTTGCTGAAATGTAGCTCCATGAAAATATAGTTAATGCTTCCTTTAATTTCTCTCTCTCACTCTCTCTAAATTTCTCCTCTCTCTGTTCATTAGTTTTCTTCAGCTCCTATTACAAATTTGCATGCATTGATGTTTTATTAATATTTTGTTCCCTCAAAACTTTTGTATAGATATTTTGCAAATCCTTTGTCTAGAGGGGAGAAAATTGTAATGGTCGTCGTACATGCCTATAAACCAGGGTGTGAAACTCATGGCGTTGTCACATGACATATCGTGACTTCCCCCCCTTTGCTAAACCAAGGGTGGGCATGGGCAATGCGGGCATCGGGTTTGACACCCCTGCTATAAACTATCCAATCTTGTATTCCCAAACCTGAACATTCAAAATCAATTTTGCAGATCAACTGTTAAGCATTTATAGTTGTCTCTTTGAAAAAAAAAGTTCTGATGTCTTCATTGGTGACTGATTTCCATAGACTAATATTTTTCCTGCAGTTGCAAACTGGGGAAATAAAAAATTGAAAGGCCAATCTTAAATTCTCTTACTTGGAGGGGGAAAAAAAAGAGACCTAATGAACTCCACAAGATGTATGTCCTTGTTACCGCTACGGTGTTTTTGACATCACCTTTGGGATCAGTTCTGTAGTAAAAAGCTGGATTAGGTATTTTATGCCTTAGTTTTAGTTAACTGCACTTTATATTGTAGATGTTAACAATTTACCTGGGGGTGACATTTTCCCAAAATGTCAGCCGCCCCAAATATTTAAATGACAAAATGCAAATGGAATGAACAAATAAATATGAACTCGGAACTGAGCTGCATTGAATCTGGCTGAAACAGGGCTTTGGCAAATCCAGCTTTGCATTCTATGGGGTGCCATCACAAAGTTGAATTCAGTTCTTCTAGGGATTTCAGACATAATTCTACCCAGTGTAGCACAATAGCAGAAACTGTGCCAAAGGGTTAAATTTCTTCTTTCAGTGATACAGAGTTGTTCCATTTAGGAAATCATAATTGCATGCCATTTTTCCCTGCATGTCAAAATGTAACTATGGGTACTCTATCTTCTCACAGAAATCAGAGCTTATAAGCCATTTTTCATCAGACCAGTATGAATGGTAGCTGATCACCGCAAATGACTTTGCCATTAGGGCGATAGCTTGGGGTATTTTTCTTTCCTTCCCTCCCCCTCTTTCCAGGACTGAATCTGCTTTAGAAAGCAATGTAGAGAATCCTGTTATGAATCAATAAGTGATTAAACCCAAACCTGACTTGGACACATGCTTTAGCAAAGGCTCAGGCCATTGGTTCCTCTCTAACTTGAATAATTTTCAATAAGGAAATAAACATTTATCAGGATGATAAGCATATTCCACAAGGTGTCCTTCGGTATAACTGAAATGCACTCTGGAAATAAATAGAACTGTTTTGGCCGGAGTTGGGGGAGGGGGGAGAATTAAAATATAAAAAAGCTAAGATCATTAGGATTAACAGGAACCTTGAATATTTTATGCAGCAATGAACTAAGTCGGTGGCAATCAGGATTTCAGAAGGACAGAGTGCAACTCTGAAAATGATAAGAGCCTTTAGTGCAGGATATCCACTTATATTTTAATCATTATTTGTTTTAGCAGCCTTGTTTTTCCTTTTGTAGCTCACGTTCCCCCTAAGGAACAAGATGGAAGACCAGAGTAAAAAAAAATAAATATGGCAACTACGGGTTCTGATCATAACCACAATCTTGATTTAAAACAAGCAAACCCAAAGAATTCCTTTCCCCCATCCCTCGCAAACTTCAGTTGTGAAGTACCTGGGTGGAAATGGAGATCAACATTAAATTGTCAATGCCCTATGAGGTAACAAATCAGGAAACCAACTACACAGGAAAATTAGATCTATATTTTATAGAGATAGGCTACAATAATAGAATCTTGCAAGTCGGCTTATATTTTACCTCCTCCTCTCCTCTTATTCTCATTGAGCCAGGGAGGAGCCCAGCTGGAATTTCTCCCCAATTCTATCTCCTTTTCCAGAAGTTAAGAAATGCTTCTTCCCTTATTGTTTCTGTAACGGCTTCTGAATTTTCCCATCAAGGCCATTTCATTGGCCCTTTATATTTCTCTATTTCTAATGGCAGCATGGGTGTCTCCAACCATATCACCCCCAACCATATCACCCCCAATGAGGTGATACTCAGCAGGTTCTGACCAGTTCTGGAGAACCGGTAGCAGAAATTTTGAGTAGTCCAGAGAACCGGCAAATATACCTCTGACCGGCCCCACTCCCATCTATTCTCTGCCTCCCAAGTCCCAGCTGATTGGCTGGATCTTCTTTTGTTGCCCTGCACAGGAGAACGGAGCNTACACCTGCCAGAGCCTTTACTCCTATAGCACATAATCCAAGCCCACAAACTCAATAGGACCTCTTCCTAGCCATCTCCAACCAACCATCCCTGTTGCCGGCAAGTTGGCAATGCTGCTCATTTTCTCATTCCTAATCACTTCATTGCCTAAACCTTCTTTGATGGCTCAGATACTGTTCTCACCTTTCTTCCGATCCACAGAAGTAGATTGAGAAGATAGATTTAAAAAAGAATACTGGTAGTGAATGCCTGGCTTTAGAATGTTGTCAAGTGTAGATATTTAAGATATTTTGGGATTTGCTATCTGAGATAGCTGGATATATAATGGACTAATGGAGTGAACTGAACTACCCCTCACAATAATCTGGTATTCAGGATATTTCGTTTAAATGATGTTACTTTTAAATTGAGCCCTGGTGGGACTGGAGATAAAAATCCTGAAGGAAGGATCTCAGATAAAGACTGTTGTGTAGTAGAAGGAAGCAGGAATCATGGAGTCATAGAATCATTGGGCCGGAAGGGAGCTTGGAGGTTTTGCAAGTATTCTATATTGAGGTTCAATTCCCACCAAATGGAACAAAAAAAACCCATAATGAATCATGTAATCCATGGCCTCCACTGATTACAGACATGCTCAGAGAATAGAAAATAAACAAGATGAGTTTAAATTCTCCAACTTCTACTTATTCTTTAAAAAAAAATAGCCTTGAGACTTTCAGTTTAAACAACGGTAAACTTATTTCAATAACAAAATATTTGTAGTCCTTAAGCTCTTTTATTTTTGCTGGTTTAGAAAGCCTCATTGTTCCTACTAAGTCTTCTTTTTTTTTTTTAGTTTTTTCTTTTATTGCCCTCTAAGATATTGGTTCTTCTTCCCCCTATTCACTGAGTAGGATCCCATTCCACCACTACTTGCTTTTAAAATAAAGCAGCGCTCCTCGAGTCTTCCTGAATAGGAAAAAAAAATAACCTGCCTGATGAGCCTTTAGAAGCTACAGAAAAGCACAGTCAGCAAGTCACCTTTATCACTCAAGAAACATCTTTACTCTGTGACACCAGTGCTTTGATATGGCAGTGGCCTTGTGGATAAGAGTCTGGGAAGAAAAGGTCTGGAACAAATAGGCAAGTTGATTATTTATAGACTGCGAGGTGCCACTTCTGCTGTTGCACTACAAAGCAGAGGACCAGGCTTTAAAAGATTTCTTCAGCCTTAACAAATGAATCTGGAAACTAAACAGAGCATAATCCTCCATTGGATGATGTGAAGTTAATTGCAGGAAGTGGATCAAGACGGCCCAGGGGAAGACTGATTAGACTCCATAAGGGAAAGGTTCCCCTCACACATATGTACTAGTCGTTTCTGACTCTAGGGGGCAGTGCTCATCTCCATTACAAAGCCAAAGAGCCAGCGCTGTTTGAGGACATCTCCATGGTCATGTGGCCGGCATGACCAAATGCCGAAGGTGCACGTAACACTGTTACCTTCCCACCAAAGTGGTCCCTATTTTTCTACTTACATTTTTACATGCTTTCGAACTGCTAGGTTGGCAGAAGCTGGGACAAGTAACGGGAGGTCACTCCTTTACGCAGTGCTAGGGATTCGAACCTGCGAACTGCTGACCTTTCTGATAAACAAGCTCAGTGTCCTAGCCACTGAACCACCATGTCCCATGGTAGACTTCATAATTCAAGGCAAAAACCAGTGATGTTGGGCAGACCTGGAAGGAAAAGCTCTAAAAGTAAACAAGAAATAAGCTTTTTATGCAGAATTTTCCATTCTTCCATCCAATTCTAATTCATCATGGGCCATTCTAAGCTCGACATTCTTTAATTTCTTAATCGAAATTGATAGCAAGGACTTTCACAGAATATAAGATGAAAACCACCACCAACTTCTTCTCCCATCCCCAGTCCTTCAGAGCCCTGGTTTCTTTCGTGTTTTGTTTTTCCCAAGAGCAAGGAGCAGAGATGAAGGATTAGTGCTTAGGAAATTATATAGTTGTTATGGTTCTTTTTGCATCTTTCCAAACTGTGTCAGACTTTGCTCATTGGGAAAATCATTTCTCTTGTGGAAGACATCTTTGGACAGGTTTATTTTAGTGCCATATGTTTGAAATAAACCCTAAGAGGGAGAGAGGGAGGCAGCCAGATGGGCAGAGCAAGAATTCAAGTTAAAAACAAAGAAGAAATCCCCAAGACTTGGACATGCTACATTTAACTCCTTCATTGCGGTATTAAGACATCACTGCTATCTGTGCCTCCATGTAGCCTATTTCTAAGAAAACTTTAGAAACAATCTGAACAAAGCAATTAAGAATCTGAGAAGCAGCTTGTATAAACTGCATACTTAGTATTACAGGTGGGAAGGGGTGGGATTCAAATTTTTTAACAACTGGTTCTGTGGGTATGGCTCAGTTGGTGGGCGTGGCTTGGTGGTCATGTTATTGGCTGGGTGTGGCTAACTCAATATCACTCACATCGAGGCATGCATCTCCTTGCCTGGCCTCTCATGACTGTGGGGATGCTGCAAAAGTCATAAGTGTGAAAAACAGCCATAAGTCAATTTTTCAGTGCCATTGTAACTTTGAATGGTCATTCCACACAAGCAAAGTACCAGCAAAGGAGGGAAAAAAACAGAGAAGTTCCTGAGACAGGAAGTCTAGTCCTGCCAAGAATGTAATAAGGGTTAACGGAGAGGCAGTTTCTGTAAGCAACACCAGAATGTTTCCTTCCTGCCTTCCTTACAGGATTAGGCCAGTAATTTCTTCTAACAACCAGTTCTCCGAACTGCTTAGAATGTTAACAACCAGTTCTAGCAAATAGGTGTGAACTGGCAGAATCCCACTCTTGCATGTGGGACAGACTGCAGACACAATAGCTCTGGCTTTTTCAACCTGCTGTTCTCTTGTTGCATGGGACTCTATCTCCAGAAATCCCAAGCAATATGGTAGTCAAAAGATGCCTTTGAATTCTGGATTCTTCTTCCAACTTCTTTCGATAATACTGGATGGGAGAAACCATCCTAATATAGGAATATAGAGATGAGTTGGATGGCATTTTTTGGCAGCATTGTCATTTTCTGAAGCTGTTCACTTTTGGGGAGATTTCACTGAATGGGACAAATCACCATGACCAAGTAGCTGCAGCCAACTCACCACTGCCAACTCTCAACGATCAACTCACTACAGGATAATTTAACAATTAAATTTAATTATTTAAAACAATTTAACAATTATTTTATTTTTTGTCTTTCACATTTCATTTTGTCCCTTCTTTTTCATACTTTCTTTAATGATTCTGTTCCATCATTTCTTTGATATTAGTGCAGCTCTTGTTCAGTGGCAAATTGCGCTGCAGCACATTGTCCTATAGAGAGTTGACCACCACAAGTTGGCTGTGGCAAGTTGGCTGTGGTGATTTGGGCATGACAAGTTGGCTGTGTCAAATTTTTATGACAATAGAAACCCAGATATCATGTCTATGTGAGTGACGTCCAGTTAGACATTCTTAGTACTGCAAAAAAAACAATTACTACCAACCTGCCTTCAATCGAGGACCTGTATACTGCATGAGTCAAAAAGAGGGCAGTGAAAATATTTGCAGACCCCTCACATCCCGGACATATAATTCCCTCAACAGTGTTCAACTGTTACAAAATCTGCACTACTATTACTGTTAATCTTCTCATCACTCCTTCTCACCCATTCCCTCCCACTTATAACTGTAACTTTGTTGCTTGTATCCTTATGATCTATATTGACTGTTTCCTAGTATGATTTGATTGCTTATTGTACCCTATGACTACAATTAAGTGTTGTACCTATGATTTTTGACCCTTGATGAATGTTTCTTTTCCTTTATGTATACTGAGAGTATTTGCACCAAGACAAATTCCTTGTGTGTCCAATCACACTTGGTCAATTAAGAATTCTATCATCTCACTATCTATCTATCTATCTTTCTTTCTATCTATCTATCTATCTATCTATCTATCTATCTATCTATCTATCTATCTATCTATCTATCTATCTATCTATATCTATCTATCTATCTCACTATCTATCTATCTATTCTGTCCAAATATCCCAAATATTGATTTGCAAGAGAAATGGACTAATTGTCTCTATTATTTTTTTGTAGAACTTAAGGGGTTCCATTTGATTATGATGGTGCCCATGTCTATATTGGGATGATGGTAACATACTTTAATTCCTGCTCCAAGTACTGAATGCAGTGAGGATCAAGGTGCTGTAGGATGACATTTTCCATTTGTCTTGACATTCTTGTTCATTTGTTAAGTGTTGGCAGCTGGGATATGCAAACTAATGTCAAGCAATAGAACGATGGCAGAGGTAGGAAGCACAATGATACCCTGAGCTTGCAGAATTATGAACAGTTTGCATGGTAATATTTCAAAGGGTGGGTTGCATTTGCCCTTTTTAATCAGTAGATATTGGTTAGAATACCACATTCTAACAAAAAATTACCTCTGTATTCTCCCCCTTCCTAACAACCTTCTCTTTCCTTGCCTTCTGTCCATCTTTCATGAGAATGATTTGTGATCTATTCAGCTACACACACAATGGCTATTGTTTGATGCTCTAGCAAGTATAACCAGGCAATTTTGACATTATCTGAATGTCCTGACTTAATGGAATGCATTTTTGGGTGATTTCATGTTTTGGGCAAATCAACGCCTGTTCACTAATTGGAAGAATAATGGTGTAACATAGTCTTATTCTTGGATCTGTTCATTTGAGAATGTCTTGTTTGCTCCTATCTCCTCACAAGCAGTAATGTAATTAATGTAGTAAAATGAAAATACATGAAGATAAGATAAGAAGACTTGATGTACTACAGGCCAGACTACTTGAGCACTAGATGCCGTCCTCTGGTAATTAACCAATCCACTAATAACCTGATCATAATTAGAGTTGCTTCACTAATTGCTCTGTTCTTGCCTCAAATGCTTTTAAGCTCTTTCATTTCAGAACTTTGCTCATCTTTGGTGTGCTATGAGGTGAATTTAAAAGACTCTTAGGAAAGAAGTTTTTTATTGCTTGGTTTATCACAGTACTTCACTGGTTATAAATAAATAAAAAGCTGATAACTTCTAGAGTTTATCAGCTATTTATGTGTATATGTATGTATGTTTCCTGCAAACAAATAATCAACCAATTTACAAAATAATTACAATAAGAGATGCACAGAAGGAGGAAGTGTTAAAGATATAAGAAAAGTAACTACAATGGCATCTACTTCTACCTTATCCCAAATTATAATTAAACATTGAGAATTAATTGACTGTGTCCAAAGGAACTAAAGGAAGAAGCTTTGTAGATTATGTGCAACAAATCTTTTAGGACGAGAGAAACTAAAGCCCATTGTCACACTGCACCAACGGTGGAAAGAGGATGTAAAACAAGAGAGAAACACTTGCCATCTGTGGTTAACGCGATGCTTCCATTCTGTACTCACTGCGTCCTGTTTTTCTTCCTCTCTATCCGTCCAGCATCCGTCGACTGAGGTTCCATCCGCTCAAAAAGTTTTGAGCTGCTCAAAAACTTTTTGAGCAGAAAATGTATACAACGCGTCCGTTCTGCATCCGCAACGCATACAGGGAACATCCGTTCTGCATCCATCGTCATCCGTTACGCATCCGCCTACATCTGCTAGGCATCCGCTGTGCATTCGCGCAACTCAAATCTGCTCCAGCGGAAAGCGGACACAGGGAGGAAGTGAAACGGATGCGGAACAGACGCGCAGCGTTAGTAGCACAGACGGAGAAAGGATGAAAGCAGATGCAGCTTGCAAAGAAAGCATTTAAAACGGAAAAAACGTTCACAGAGGGACCTATCTCGGATATTAAGGATGTCTAGAGGATGCCTAGAGGATGCAAAAGGACAAATAGTGGAAAACCTATATTGCCTATAAAAAAGGGGAGCAACTCACTGGATCTCCACTTTCAGTCCAGAGCTCTGCTGTGCCAGACCACTGCAGCCTTCATCTGGATCTTGCTCTTCCACAACATCCATTCATGTCCACCATGGATCGTAACACAGTCCTTTTGGTAGCCACCATCGTTCTACAACAGTGCGAAGCCATCTACAGGCTCTTTCAACTGTTCTATGGGAAGAAAAGTAGGCGGCCAAGAAGCGTCTGGGTCCGAAGATAGATCGGGAGAAGAGCAGAGTACGGACTGTACAACAAGCTGATGGTGGAGCTGAGGAACGAAGACCTCGTGCATTCCAGAACTCATGAGGATGCCTCCATCCATGTTTGACGAAAGTTGTGGAGCAGCTGAGACCCAGGTTGACCAAGCAGAGCAACAACTTCTTTGGCCCAGTCCTGGATCCTGGCTCAAGGTGGCACTCACTCTGCACCACCTGGCCTCAGGGACCACCTACAGGAGCATGCAGTACGGCTGGAGGTGCCACACAACACCATCAGCATTGTGGTCAGAGAAGTGGTGCAGGCCATCATCGAAGAATACCTGCAGGAGCTCCTCCAGTGCCCCTCCACTGAAGAAGGCTGGAAGAAAGTTGCAGAGGCAGTGGTATCAGAAGTGGAACTTCCCCCACACCGTTGGAGCCATAGATGGCAAGCACGTGGCCTGCAAAGCACCAGCCAAGTCGGGGTCCACTTACTTCAAACTACAAGGGCTTCTTCAGCATCATCCTCTTCGCTATGGTCGATGCCTGACTACAATTTGTTCATGTACATCGATGCTTAGGCAACGGTTCAGCGTTCAGATGCCCAGGTATTACAATGCCCAGTGACCTCAAGGAGGGGCTGGAATGCCAGACTTCATCATGGGCTTCCCAGAATTCCAGAACCCTGCTGCCCAACGAACATGCAAGATGTGCCCTACTTCATCGTGGGGATGATGCCTTCTCCCTCAGAAACCTACCTCATTGAAGCCCTACACTTCCAAGATGCCTCACCCGTGAAGAGAGGATTTTCAACTACAGGTTGTACCAGGGCAAGGCGGGGGTGAGAGAACGCCTTTGACATCCTGCGCCAACAGGTTTCCAGGTACTTCTCAACCACCCATTCAGCATCCGCCCAGAGACCGTGAGGAGGTCATGGAAGCTTTGCTGCATTCCTGCACAATCTTCATGCGCACTCCGCTACGCGCAGTTGTTGCAGAACAGCTCATTGGACCTCCAACAGGCAATGGGGGTATGGAGCCGGGGAATGGAGGCAATGGGAAACCTGATAGACACTGAGGGATGTGCACGGCCCAACGAGCCTCACGTGAAGGTGAAGAAGCAGCCAACCTCCTGACACACTGGTGCAACTCCCCAGCTGGAGGCAGTGGAGTGGCAAGACAGGATGATAGATGATTAATGGATGCTTCCTCAGACTGTCTCATCACATTGATGAGATTGCCAATGGTATATTGGGGTGGGCCTCAATGAACCAGGGGCATTTAATAAAAAGAGTGTGTTTATGTTCAAAACTGTGCGGATGCAATGTTACATTATTATTGATAATGAAGAGCCATAGGTGTGGCACCCTGGGAGGTGGACCATACGTCCCACTATGGCTTGCACGTGGAGGTTTTATCTATCCACAGCTACTTACCCATTCCCAACAAGGTATCCCTGCCCATCCCACAGCTATTACCCATCCCAAAAAGGTATCCCTGCCCATCCCACAGCTATTACCCATCTCCCAAAGGTATCCCTGCCCATCCCACGCAGCATTTTACCATCCAAAGGTATCACCTGCCCATCCCAGCCACAGCTATTACCCATCTCAAAGGTTATCGCCTGCCCATCCGCAACAGTTATTACCCATCCCACAAAGCATGCAAAGGCTTAAACCAATTTCTAAAAGTTTCCACCAAAAGACTTTATGAAAAAAATAAAATGAAGCAAGTGTGTGTGAAGAGCAAAGATACATCTTTATTAATAACAAGCTGTAAAGAAAAAATGACCAATAAAGTCAACAGGGTAGCCACCCAGTCTCTGGCACTTTCTCGGTCACGTCGGAGGTGTTCCCCAGTCTCAGGGGTGAAGGTCCAGGTGCTATGGAGGTGGCTGCTGGGCTGGAGTGCTGCGTCTGAAAGCGCACTGGGGTGCCTGGCCCTGAGAGGACACAACAGGGGACGGTGTGTTGAGGAAACTCATCGGACAGCTGGCTCGTCCGTTGCATTGTTCAGACCTTCCTTCCTCCCATGCATGGGTGTCAAGCCCCAGTACCGATGACAGATGTACTGAGGCCGGGCTTGGCTGTGGGATGGAGGAAGGAGCAGTGTTAGTGGGGCATGTCTGATCTCAGCTGTGGTGAGGACTGCATCGGTGGGCATGAGGTGCATCGATGGCATCAGTGGCAGCAAGTGCGTCGTGGGTGGCAATCGGTGGCATCAAGTTGAACACCGGTGGCAACGGTGGCATCTCGACGAACCTGTGCTCGACGGAGCAGGGCTGCCTGCCTGTGCTTGCTGGACCTCACTGGTAGCCGTAGCCCTGGTAGGTGGAGGGCCTGTGGAAAGCCTTGGATAGGGCCAGTGACATCACCTGGGGTGGAGGAGCAGACCTGGACTGTGGGTGGGAGCCGAGGTTCATACTGGATCTGGAGGGTTGTGAGCAGTTCGGTGATCCCCATGTCTTTCACCACCTGGTACTGGGGTTCCGCCCATGTGCCATGAGGGTCTGGTTCACAAAAGGTGAGGAAGGGCTTTTTGGTTGGAGGCATGAGGAGTCAGTGTGGACCAGCTGAGAGAGGAGATCTACGCTGCTCCGATGTATGCTGCTTGGAGACAGGAGTTGACTCTCTGCGGACCAGAAGAGGACTGTGATTCTCAGCAGGCCTGCTCTTGAGAGAGAGGGGTTAGACAGAGGGCTGCTCCTCGAGTGGGGATCTCACCCTCCAGGAAGCTGCACTTTTGCAATGATGAGTTCTCTCTGTTTGCAGCTTGAACCTCGGGCCCGTGGCCCAGGATTTCTTGAGGTGCAGCTTCCCCGTACCAGGTGTGCATGTGTATCCACCAGCCGAGGAGCACCTTCCAAAGTGTAGCCAGGCTCTCCGCCTTCTCTCTTCCAAGCAGCCTGCTTCCTTTTTGGTGTCGCCTATAGAGCGCTGTGTCCTTCCGCCATAGATATCATTCTCTCTCAAGTCACGCCAGCACCTTCATCCTATGTTCCCTCCTCGATGTTGTATTGCCTCCTTGTCCTGTTTCTCGCGTATCGCTCTTCCTTCCCTTTGCAGGACCGCATGGGCCCTCATCAGGAGGGCTTCCAGGTTGTAAGGGGCTGCCTCCTCCACAATCAGTAGCAGATTCAGCAAAAATAGGACGCGAGCAGGACCAGCAGCCAGCAGCAGGGACTAGCAGCAACAGCCAGGACCCAGGATCAGCAGCAGCAGAGGGTAAGCACAGCAGCGGCCAGCAAGCACCAGCAGGACGCAGGAGCACCAGCAGGACCCAGGAGCAACCAGCAGGACCAGGAGCCCAGCCAGGACCAGGAAGCACCAGGAGCAGCGCACAGCAGAGTAAGTTTACCAGCAGAAGCACCAAGCACCAGGCAGCAGCGCAGCAGAGTAAGGGCACGCCAGAAGCCACACCAGGAAGCAGCTTCAGCAAGTAAGCACCAGCAGAAAGCCACCACTGGCCAGAAGCAGCTTTCAGCCAGAGTAAGCCCAGCAGAGCACCACCGCCAGAGAGCCAGCTTCAGCAGAAGTAAGCACCAGCAGAAGCACCACTGGCCCAGAAGCATCAATTCAGCTCCTCCAGAGCAGAAGCGCAGAGGCACCAGTCCCAGAAAAGAAGCGAGCCCGTGCTTCAGAAGCCCCAGCAAGAAGCAGAGTGAGGGCCAGGGGGTGGGACGGGGGCCCTGTCCCTCTTGCCAGGGCCCCTTTTGGTTTAATAGCGCAAAGATGGCTGAAGGCTTTCTCTTCTTCCCCATGGTTGTGGGCGTTGCGCTGGCTGAGCTGGCAGAGCAAGGCAGGCTGGCAGGGGCAGGCAGGCAGAAGGCTGGCAGAGCAGGAGGTAGGCAGGCAAGGCAGGCAGGCAATGTGTCTGGAAGAGGTCTTTCCTCTGAATGTTGGACGCTGCTTGGGAGCTGCTTCCTTTATATCCACGGGGCTGACTCAATGCATCCTCCCCGCATGCACAGTGAACGCTGGCATCCACTTTAGTATCCGCCTAGGCTTCCGCTTAGGCTTCCCGCTCCCACATTCCGCTTTCAATCCGCTCGGCAATCCGCTGTGCATCCACTTCATCCGCTCGCGTGTTCTGCTCTGCATTCCGCTGTATCCGTTTTCCACGTCCCCTTCGCTGCGCTCCCCCAGAAGCCTGCCGGATATGCATCCGCTCTCATGCCGCTTCAATCCCGCAAGGCTTCCGAGGTGGAGGCATCCCTTTCCATCCGCCTGCGTCCTCCCCGTCCGTTCCTTTCAATGTGTCCGCTCTGGATAATGCAACTTTTTGCCCCTTTTTAAGAGCGGATAACAACGGATGGAACATTTTTCTCATCCGCTGTGTCCTTTTTACAAACGTTTTGCATCCGTCGGCCAGTGTGACAGGGCCTTAAGGAAACATCTAATTTTTTTCAGAAATGGGCTTCAATGGATGGAAGCCAATTTATTATGGTGGATCACGCAGTCAGCCAGATATTTAGGCTGGATGTGGCATTTTGGCCCTTCCCATGGATCTGGGACAGGCTGATGTTGTTATTTAAAAATATTAAAGGTAGCGTTGCAGATGTAAGCTGTTCCAAGTAAAGCTGTTTTTTGCAATTGACTGATGGTGACTGTTATTCAACTCAAGGCCTGGAGGTACAATATATTTACAGCATTAAAAATGAACTCTTTATAGGCAAGCAAGAATTGGAATAAGCGTAACAAAGGATAGGAACATTTGGAGACTTTATGACTTTGAATCAATCTTCTTGGCAGCATGGTTTGGAAGTGACTTGCCATTCCTTCCTTTCTAGGGCTGAGAGAGAATGACTGGGCCAGAGTCATCCATCCTTTGGGCTTAAGGTGGGACTAGAACTCACAGTCTCCTTCTAGCCCAAGTGTCTTTAACGACTCTGAAACCAAGCTGGCATTCAGTGATGGTGAAAGAGAGTGTTACAAAATAATCTGCTGCAGGTATCAAATATGATAGATATGCCATGCAGTGATCCAACCAGATGTCTTTGGGGTGGTTTGGATTTCCACTCCCATGGGCCCAGTTAACAAAGAATGGTAGGATTGGTATCCCAGTCTATACTGCTTCAGCTTTATCTGCAATAATCTAATATTAAGCTGTTGGGTATTTTTCTTTTAAGGTTTCATGATCATAAAATAAATTCTTTATCTTGAATTTCATATGATTCCCCCCCACCCCACCCCACCCAGCTGCCTCAGCAAATGAAAAACATAGGATATTGCTGGAGACCAGTGCAATTCATTACTTGTTAGAATTACACTTAAGCTGGTTTTTAGGATGACATATAATAGCCTAAATGATTTTACCTTCTGAGCAGCCTGGATTTCTGCTACAGAAAGCAAATAGTTTTATTGATCTACAGTTTTCAATCATTGCTGAAACAGCTGGAGAGGGACAATGACAGTTGCACCGTTAAATCCCAGAAAACAATAAATTGGCATTATTGGCACAGGCATTAAATATTTTGATATGTGGAGTCACAGCTTTAAGCATGTCACTACATTTGTTCTGGTTCTTCTCACATATGTTTCATCATGGCAAGTGATTGAGGAATCTATGAAATGTGAAATATATTGGTCACTGTAATGTGTCATCAAATTGATGGAAACATGGGCCCTTTTTTTTGCAATAGAAAACTGGAAACAGTTTTTTTTTTAAAAAATGAATGAGAAGGTCAGCTGAAGTTGGAACACAATAAGTTTTCATTGGGGGATGTCTTTTAAAGTTGTTTTATGTCCAGGGCTGGCTAATGTTATAATGAGGATATAGTAGGCTTTAAACTTGTAAATTCATAATGTCAGGTAGGGAAAGAGCCCCTGTATCTTTTAAGCATCTTTGCCCAAATGAAGGAATTACAGGTCATCCTTGTTTAAGGCCCTGTCACACTGCCCAACGGATGCAAAACGGACACAACGGACGAGAAAAATGTTCCATCTGTTGTTATC
>BHFT01000170.1:0-97085 GCA_004320025.1 Laticauda laticaudata | reverse complement strand
GAAGACAGAGGCAAAGAATGAGTTAAGCAGTTCTGCTTTCTCTCTGTTGCCTGTTACTTCCTTGCCATCTTCTCTTTAGTGGACCAACTGTTTCCTTGATTTTTTTTCTTGTTATTTATATGTTGAAATAAACTTTTTTAAAAATTATCTTTGACTTTTGTTGCAAGTCTTTGTTAGTTCTGAGCCTTTGCTTTCCTGACTTAGCCTTTGCAGATTCTGGCTATCTGCTGATAGTCTGCCTTAGTTGCATGTTCTTCTTTCCATTTTTTGTACTTGTCCTTTTTTTCTTTCAATTTGCCAAAGAGATCTTTGTGCAACCATGCTGATTTCTTCTTGGATTTCTTGTTTTTATTATCAGGTTCCAGCAATCTTTTATTTCCAAGCTTCAGGACTTGATTGGAATTTTTGGAAAATTAAAATCATGGTATCTTTGCTGCAGTGTTTTACTTAGAAATATACAGCACATATTTCATGAGGAAAGGAAGAAAAAACAATGGAAAGATAACTTGCTAAGAAGAAAATTATGGAGAAAGAAGAGATTTGTGTTTTGAAAGGAATGACAACAATTATTTTTGTGTCTTGTAAGGAATGACTTATGACTACAATTGAGCCCAAAATGTATGTTGCCAAGTGAGACATTTGTTAAGTGAGTTTTTCCCCCTTCTACAACTTTTCCCCATTGACTTTGGTTGTCAGAAGGTCACAAAAGTTTGTTACATGACCCTGGGACACTGCAACTATCAAAAATGTGACAAGCATCTGAATTTTTATCATATGATCATGAGGATGTTGCAATGGTCATATGTGTGAAAAATGGACTTAAGTTACTTTTTTCAGTGCCTTTGTAACTTTGAATGGTCACTAAAAGATCTGTTGTAAGTCAAGGACTACCTGTATTTTCTGATTGAACATGTCAACCATTACAATATTAGAATACTCTCATGTTTCAAAAATTTCAAAAGTACCCATTTATTCACCCAAATGATTTATAGTACAACATCTTTTCCATTGCTAAATAATTATATTGCTGCTAAAAATATATATTTTAACAAACCTTTTAGTATCTACTTTTTCCAACAGCATTGTGAAATGATAAACTCTTGGAATTTAACAAATTATTTAAAACAACATAAGTTTTATGAATTATCTAATAAGAGAGCATTTCAATATGACAATGTGGTCTGCTATGCACAGTCTTTAGATCAGGGACGTGCCCCTCCCAAGCTCTTTTTTCACTGGCAGAGGGTTGCAGGAGGCCGTCACAGTCGAAAATGGAGATCGGGAGCCCGTTTTTGCTAGCATAGTGCTTGGGCCACTACAGGTACCCCCAACCTGAGTGACATTGAGTTGGCCACACCCACCCCAGCACTTGAGGTCAAACAAAACCCAAATGCTACCCTCAGTGAAACACAACTGCAATGTGTCTCCTGCTCTAGACTATGATCACATCATTTTGTGTGTGTTTCTGTCTGTATGTTTTGTCTGTGTTGTTCACACTGTGTGTGAAAAAATGATGTCACACAGACACACACACACACACACACACACACACACACCCCAATGGAAAATTTCCAGTCTTTGTGACTCTTCAATAAGAAATATTTTCTTAGGCCACTATTTTCTAATCCATTTTCTTATATTTAAAACTGTTTTAGCTTTGTTCCAATCTTTATGCAGACTTGTATTGTTTTTTGACCACAATGATTTGTTAAGTAGGTTTCTATGGAGAATTTATGATGTAAAGTTGGATATGTCAAACATAAGCTGCTGATTAAAAATAATGAAAAATTCATTTTCTGCTTGTCATCAATTCCATTTTCATGTGTGACCCCTTGTATTCTGCTGGGGATGCTGATAATTATATCACTTTGGTATATGTATGCAAATTTATGCTTCAAAACACTTTGGCTAAAAGCATGTAAATATTTCCCTAACTAAGCAGATGAAGTTGACGCAGATGTTTTCTTCACTCGGGCCACATGGAAAGGTAATCTAGATTTTGTGTGTGTGTGGCTCATATCATGAAGTTTCACATTTAGTTTATTTTACAGAGGGGGCAACAAGATATGGACATAAAAATTAAGTATGATCATATCATGATCTGGTCAAAGTTCTGCCTGTTTTTTTATGCAGCACTCATTTTTTAAAAAGGAAGATTTTTTTTTAAGAAAGAAGGAAATCAGTTTAAGAAATGGGGGCAAGAATTAAACATTGATTTAACATCATTTTCCTGGACTATCAGCACCTTAAGGTAGACCAGATCAGAATTTCACAAGAAGATCACAACTATATTTTATTGAGGAAAGCTATAGTATCTTATCAATCTGATGGGACTTCTTTTCCCTCTTTTAAATACCCTAGTGAATCAGGGAGGAAACTTCCTGAGTCATTTCTTAAACCTGTTTTTCTTCCTAAGATGTAAGAAATGCTTCTGTTCTTCTGTTTGTCTAAAACTTCGAATATTTGCTTCAAGCTGCCTCCCTGCATGGATAGACAGTCCATCCAGGAACATGTTGTTCTTATACCTTCAATCTGTAACCTCATTTGGAAATGTTTCTATTGTCATATCTGGCACTCCCCTTGCCCCTTTGGATGAATTAACTATGTTTTATGTATGCATTAAGCAGCATTCAGATTTCTCAGTCTAATCCCAGAACAAAAATATCCTAGCATTATCTTCTTGAGTTGTCTAACCTCATGTGAATAGAATCATATAGGATCCAATCTGGGTCAGTCACTAGGATGAGAGGTTTAGTCATGCTGTGCCTAGCATCAAGGAACTTCTCTCCATCAGAATGTGCAGTAGAATGTGTGAAATTCCCTGATGATGGGTTCCAGCACGAGTCTGAAAGCTTGGAAAACTAAACCTCTGGTCCTGGTAACTGACCCAGGTTGGATCCTTTAGCATTATCCTGGGGCACATATTTGCCTTCATTTGTGAGAATCAATACAATACCATGCCACTGATGCCTGACTAGATCATTCTCCGGAATATCCTAACTGACAATACTGAAAGCTTTTTGAAAGTCCTGAAGCATAGAAAGGATTACATTCTTCTGTGCTGCTCCTGGTAAAGTTCTCCCACAAATTGATCAAAGAATTTTCAGTCCCAAAACAAATGATCTAAACAATCCATATTCTTCCATTATGACTAGATCTAATTAGCTATCATTTTCTTGAACATATGTTCTTGACCATGTTGTTGAGATTGGACAACCATTTGTCTGAAATGATATAGGGTTTCTTGCCTAACCAGGAGGTTGAACTTGAAAACCTCTAAGTTTCTTTCCAACTTTGTTATTTTATTTATATAATGCTCCAAAACATCATATCCAACATGTAATTTTGGTCCAAGTACTATGAAATTAATTATAGGATTATGATTGATTTGAGGAATTCAAAGTAACTTTTGAATGACAGGTAACCAAGGATACTTGATTGGAATACCTTTTCCACGGCAGTGAGGGAAAACCCTTTGTAATTATGCTAAGAAGGAGAAAAATGCACACAAATGTACACGCTGGGATGCTTAGTTCCTTTTCAAGGATGTATCTGGTCTTTAACTTGAATATTATTATACGTATATTGTTCCTCTGGTCATGGTGAATTAATCTTTTGGATACAGTTTTCTACAACAAATAGCAACACATCAAAATCAGTGATGTTATTTCAAAATGAGTTATCCTCAGTGGGAGCCTAATGGAAAAGATGTTCTCCTTGAAGGATGAAAAAGGGAGCAGGTGTGGAATTTTCTCACACCTGGGAGAATTTATTTATTCCAAAGAACAGCTGCCTGTGCTGAAAAGTCAGTCTCATGAGAAAGTGAGAAGGTATTTTCTTGATACAATTAAAGGAGGGTGAATTTAATGGAAAACCAATTTTCTGTGTAATACTAATATCAGGGACGTTTATTTATTTATTTATTAATGGCTTCTGGACATCTACTTTCCATCAATCTATTTTATTTTTTATAGATATTAGAATGAAAATTACCCAAAATATAGCCACACTGGAGGTTGCCATGGCAATAGAAGTGGGGAAATGTATTATACAACATGTAGCAAATGGTTCTTCTTCAGACTCTACAAGTGTAAAACTGCACAGCTGGGAAGGATTTCAGTTTTTCCATTTACCAATATAAATAGGGACATGGAGTGAGTAAAACTGTGAAGTAACACACTAATTTATAGGAAAAAATGTAATCCCTTATGTCCCTATGGCTGGTAGATTAAAGCACTTGAGAGCTTTCACACAATATTCTCAACCGGCTTTGATAAAAATCTAATAGATATATTTGTACAACATTATATGTTATACTAACATTGGCCTTATGTGTGAAGATATGTGATTAGTGTATAATGTTGGGCAAATCTAGCCTGCTTTGTTTCTTTATGGTGTAAGATATTGTTTGTACTAAAGGTTTTTGTCTTTTTGAAAATATCTAATAGAATCTATTATTTTCTCCTGAATGTCAATGGAGATTCTCAATAATCCAGATCATGGTTGTCCCAAAGGTGCTTTTCCAAAAGACAACTGAACTTTCTTGATTTTTTTCCTTGAAAATGTTTTGCTTCTCATCCAAGAAGCTTCTTCATTATCAAAGTCCAGCTACTTTTGGGAAAAAACTTTGGGACAAGATAAATTCAAGTTTTCATTGCTAGAAGGATTACATCCCAGGGTATTATAAAACTAATCAGAGATTGTCACAGAATTTGGTGAACTTTATTAACTACTGGATGATTATCACGGTGCCAGAAAACTGAAGGAGAACACGTGCCATCCCCATTTACAAAAGAATGGAAGAAAGAAAACCAGAAAAAGAATTGTCCTGCCAGTTTGATAGTTGTAAAAGAAAGATCTGTAATAGATAATCAAGCAGCGTATTTGTAATATTAACAGGAATCAGCATGGGCTTGTCACAAACCAATCATTTCAGACTAATCATATTTCTCTCTTTGATCATTATTTGCTTTCAAGGTATGCCATAGATGTAGTATACTTGGGCCATAGCAAAACAGACTGCCTCATGATATTCTTCTTGATAGCGTGATATGATAGGGACTTGAAGGTACCACTGTCAGATAGATTCAATGACTCCGATGGGTCTACTTTATCTTGGAACAAAATATTGTATGAAGTGCCAGAGGCCTCTATGCAGGGCCTTATGATGTTCAACCTTTTCACAAATGACTTGGGTGAAATGGTTTACCAATCCAGGCAAAAATAATAATTTGATACATACTTTTGATAATGATTTTTTTTACCCAGAATGGAAGATAGGGATGCCAGTGGTGGTAATAATGGGATTCTAGGCAACACCTAAAATGGAAACGAGGTTTATTTTCTTTCATTCTGGGGAAAAATGCATATACAGAGAACTTATTTCATTCTGTATCCTTGAACAAATGAACAGACCTTCAGTTATCCTTTTAATTTGCACTGTTCCACATTTTATGCTACAGCTTTGCAAGAGGGAAACCAAGAGAGATAATGAGGAAAGTTAACAAGGACATGGACATATGAAAATAGAGAGTGTGCATTATATTATAGAAAAGTGCTTGGGAAAAAAAGACATATTAAAAAAATGTTCATTGTATAAATATGCATACTTTAAGCAGTATATGTATAATCTGCACAATTTCTACGCATATAATTTTTGAAATATAAATAGCAAGCTGACACAGGAAATGAAGAGTTTTGTTTCTTGTTTTTTTTTTAATTATGTTTTAGAAGCAGCATTTTAATATAGCAATTCTAGTAATTTGAGGTTTTATGCTGATATACAATTAGGAATGAACTACAAAACATGGGTGATGCTTTTGCAATAAAAAGGCTAGGCAGAGAGTCCTCGACTGATGACCACAATTGAGCCCAGAATTTATGTTGCTAAGTGAGACATTTGTTAAGTGAGCTGTTTATAACATTTTACGACTTTTCTTGCCACATATGTTAAATGAATCACTGCAATTGTTAAATTAGTAAAACGGTTGTTAAGTGAATCTGGCTTCCTCATTGACTTTGCTTGTCAGAATGTCACAAAAGGAGATCACATGATCCTGGGACATTGCAACTGTCATAAATATGAACCAGTTGTCAAGCATCTGAATGTAAAACACGGGACCATGGAGATGCTGTAATGGCCATAAAAGAATGGTTACACTTTTTTCAGTGCCATTATAACTTTGAACAGTCAGTAAACAGATTGTTGTAAGTTGAGGACTACATGTATAGAAGCCTTACTAAAATAAAAATAGTTTTCATGGGTAAGGTAAATGTCCATATATGTTACTCCTGGAGTGAAAGGTCAAAGGATAGAAGGAAATTTAGATTAGCTCAGCACTGGATTAAGGCCAGCTGATTCTCCAAGCATAGCATAGAACTGGTACCCCTCAACAGAAGCAAAAGAAATGGAAACAAATAAAATATCCAGGGGTGGGTTCAGCCAGTACGGATCGGTTCAGGCGAACTGGTAGTTCTGGCGAACAGTTGGCCCCACCCACCTGCCCCTGGGCTAGTCTGGCCTATATTTCCTTTATTTGAAGCCCAGCTGATAGGTGTAGCAGAGTGGATTGCCGTGCCTCAGCTGTTTTACTTAGAGGGGTTGCTGTAGAAGGTAAGTTTTAGAGCTATTTTCAAATGCACCGCGTGCATGCATACTCACCGAACTGGCTATTACACCAGTTGAATCCACCACCGGAAATATCTGTTGACATCTTTAGACCCACACTTTTAAACTTTAGTTATTCACCATGCCAAAGAAAAGGTTTGTGTGTGTGTGTTTTATTAATGTAGAATAAGGTCAAACACACCAAATTGTATAGTGTGGCAGTGATCTTGTTAAAGTCATAATAGCTAGGAAGGGATAAAATCCTCCTTGATGCTTTAAGTACATGCTTATTTTGCGTAATGGTTAAATGCAAGAGCTCTAAAGTGTCTACTGAATTTTGGGAAGAGTTCTTATCTATTTCTGACTGTTGTTAAGTGGAGTTTTCAGTGAATTGAAGAGCTGACAAAGCAGAGCTAAATAGGAAATGGAAATTGCCATCTAGCCATTTAGATTCCTCTATAAATATGGCTAGAAACCATTCATTGTCTTCCACTTGAAAAAGGAAGACTTATCTTGTAACTAGGAATAATTAAATGCTCATTTGAGTTTACAAATTAGATTATGGTCCTGATGGTGATCTTCAGTGAGTAATGCACATTCTTATTGTTTTTCTTCTGATGTGAGAATAATGACTTCATTTCCTTATCTGTTGGACTAAATGCATTTGAATCATCTTTTTTGTCATAACTACTTTATGAGAGTAAGGAATTTATTATCTTCAAAAGTTAAATTTATAAGGTAAGATGCAGTGCCATCCAAATTTTTTCAGCAGAATGATTCCTCTAAAAATAGGAATTTGCTTCCAAAGACTTCATTAGTTTGTGATAATAAGTTTTCCTTTCCTTCTTTAAAAAGATCAGTCATGTAGAATTTGGTAGGTACATTACATTACTGAGTTTTATAAAATACTATTATAATAACACTAGGCGACTTCTGATTTTTTTAAAATCGAACCTAAAAGTAATTTCAAGTGAAAGTTCTAGTGAAATCATTATTATTATTCCAGTTGCAGAAATAGCAAAATGCAAGAAACTGGGTATATTAGGTCTTTAATTGCGTTGTTTATTAACTATCTACAATTTTAAAAAAATTGTTAGATTAAAATTATAAAAAACTTTATAATTTTTAAATACTTTATCTTTGATCAGAGAAGGGATAACTGTGATTTTTCATTTCTATCTATACTTATAGATACTATAAAATTCAAGTAATAAGATAACTACAAGCTACTATTATCAGCTAATGGCATCAAATAAAATAATCCACAGGTTTGTACATGTAAAAATTATTTGCAGATTGCATGTAAGACAATTTAAAATGAACCCACACAATGGATCTTAAACATTTTCCTAAATTCCAAAAAACAAAACTTTTCTTTAAACACTTTTCTTAAAGTTTCAGGATTATTGACTTGAGGGTATTCCTGGACGCGCAACTCCCAATTGAGGAACAGGTGGCAGTTGTGGCTCGGAGAGCCTTTGTACAACTTTGTCTTGTGTACCAGTTGTGGCCTTTCCTGTTTCAGGATTCCCTGCTCCCAGTTGTTCAGTCCCTAGTCATTTCACAGCTGGATTATTATAATGCACTCTACATGGGACTATCCTTGAAGATCATTCAGAAGCTACAACTGGTATAGAGTGTGACAATGAGGGTAGTTTTGGGACTTCCCCAAGAATGGCCCCTGTAATGCCACTGCTCAGCGAGCTGCATAAGTTACTAGTCTGTTTCCGGGTACAATTCTAGATGTTGGTGATTGCCTTTAAAGGCCTTCATGACATGGATCCAGGTTACTTGAGGGACCATCTCACCCTACTGGGATTGGCTGTACCACTCATGCCCACAGAGGAGGCATGTTGTCAGTCCAGTCAGCCCAATTATTCTGGCTGGAGTATAGGAGAAGGGCCTTCTCTGCTGCTGCTTCTACCCTCTGGAACATCTTACCCCCTTCCCCCAATATATGGTTGGTACCAACCCTTCTATCTTTTCATAAGGGCTTAAAGACCTGACTCCATTAGTTGGCTTGGGGCCCCAAATGGGGAAGAGTGCAATGGAGGTGGTTGATTAATATAACAAATCCCACCTCTCCCCCCACAACTCTGCCCTTGCTCTCCTCATATGTCCTTGGTTTTAATGTATGAATTTAACTTTTTATGTTTTAATTGTAAATGTAATGTCAGGATTCCATAACAAGCAGAACTCTGAGGCAAAGAGGTTCCTCAAAGAACAAGTTCATTGGGCATATTATATTGGTACAGACTGGTGAAAACAAATTCTAAAGGTTCCCATGGCTTTCAGCTAACTAAAAGTAAAAGTTATTCCCTCTTTCCAATTGGACAATTGGTCACATGGTCCAATCAAAGTGCTGTCCAGTTACTTGGAAACTTCACTTCTTCTCTTTCAGCCACCTGTGGGAATATCATTGGTTTTCATGGGATACCATTTTGTTTTGGCTACAAAGCCCCCAGCTATCTCTATTCCCTCCTCCCTATCCCTCAGCTCCATTGTGGAACACTGAAGCCTCCAAGATGGGCTCAGTCAGGCCAGCTTCAGAGTTGCCATGTAACTGTAAGTTGTCCAAGTTACCCTATGGTAAGATGGGTGGCCAATACATGTTTATAGCTTTATATTTATCTTCTGCTAATTTATAAAGACTTTTGATCTTATAATTAAGGGGTAGTGGCAATAAACAGTGTATTGGTGGGTTTTGAATGCTTATTTGTATATGCCTGTGTGTAAGCTTGGAAGTAGAATAGAGACAACAGACTTAGATTGATGAATTATCACTTAAACCAAGTAGATATATGCAAAATATTATGAATTTGAAAACTATTTTTGACCTTGGCAGAAATGTTTTATTGCTTTTTGAAAATGTTCCAGAACCACAATGACTCTTTGAGAAATTCAAACAGGGGTTTAAAGCTCACAATAGAATTCTTAATAGCTGGAACAATGTCAGAATACCTTTAGGAAGGTCCAATTAGCTCTTTGGTGCTCAAAATCTTTTGCATAGAACTAAAGAAAGGATACATTTTGTATAAAGAAATTAAGCAAAGACTTCACTTAGCCATTTCTTTTTTCAGCTCCAAATCAAATTTATTTCAAAATAGTTATTGAGTTATATCTTATTTTAGATCAAATCTAATGCCATGATAATATATTTAGGCTGCTTCTTTTCCAATACTGTTAGAAAACTGAACAGCATTTTCACACACGCTTAAATTGCAATAACCTCAAAGCCCTTGGCAAGCTTTGCATTATCAAATTGAGATAAATATTAAAAGGCCAAAAGTAGTAACTTTTATACTTACATAATTTCAGAATTTTACTGTCAGTCAAAGCACTGACAGAACTGCTGATCATGTCAGCAGTTATCAACTTTCAAAGAAGTATGATTTGAATATTGTCAATAGGCAGTTGTTTAGTAAAGCTTTGCTTGCATCAAAGTTACATTAAAGTTAATGAACTGACTCCTTAGAGCAGCAACAACTACCTAAAATGGTACTGTAATAAATAAATGTTCTGAACTGATCAGAGGTGGTATTCAGCAGATTCTGACCAATTCTGAAGAACCGGTAGCAGAAATTTTGAGTAGTTCGCAGAACTGTCAAATACCACCTCTGACTGGAGATTTTATAGTATCTTTCCCCTGCCACTCCCACCAAGTCACACCCACAGAATTGGTAATAAAAAAATTTGAATCCCGCCACTGGGACTGATGCCTTATATAAACCACTCTTTCCAATTCATTGTTGAAGTGTGCACAATCATCTTATTTAGCACTGTGGGCAATATTTTCTATGATGTCGAGAGTAGGTAAAATATTTCTGTTGTTTCTAATTGGTGACTTTTCAAGTATTAACATCTGTCCCAAAAAGTGACTAAAGATCTACATTACAATTTCAGAACAGACTTTTAATAGTTGAAACAGTAGGTTCTGTTTCTAAACCATAATTTAGAAAAAGGCTGATAATGACTAAAATACTGAACACACTTTTAAGGAACTCCTTTCAGACACATTAACCATTATATTAGACCTAAAAATTCATATTTGCAGATACATTTTTAATGGGAATTTGCCACCCTGGAATGTAAATGAGAAAAAAAGAAAGGTGAAATAGTTGAATATTTTTCTATATTATCCTCTGTAGTTCAATATTATTAAAGATCTACACTAGAATCAGCTGTCTGCATAGGGTTCCCCTCCAAAGTTTTCATTATTTTTAATATGTAATATATAAGTGATAAGTTCATTTTTCAAAAATACCAACTTTCATTTCATAACACATCCAAGTTGAGTTTCTCAAGGCAAAATCAACATTTATTTAGTTATTTATTTGATTTCTGTCCTGCACTCTAACTTTACGCTTGATGTGTGCTTAGCCAAAGAATATGTGCAAGCACAATAGATTAAATGAGCAAAAATATACTTAAAATAATACATGGACTAGAACAGCTAAAACATCTTAAGAAAATTCTTCACAAAATTCTGCAGATCTCAGCATCCAAATAAGTCCCCAAGAGAACAAGAATATTTCAAATAACACTGATGGCATCTTCAACTAAGTCTGGAAATTATCTGTGAAACACAACATATTATTTAATTTTGAATAATATGGCTGTGCAGTCATGAAGTAGGCCATAGCAATACTATGGCAGATCCCACCTTAGATGAACAAAGCTATGAGGTGTGCAAGATCTCCATAGCATCTAGTGAAAGCCTATTCCATGACCCCCATGTCTTCTTGGTATCCTATCTAACTTTATAAAAGTAAAGCAGATCTAGAATACACAATTTTTTGGTTCTAGCCTACTTAACTACCACACCAGTCTGTTTTTCTATATACAGTACATATATATGTGTGTGTGTTTTTGTGTGTGTGTGCGCATGTACACACACAAAAACACACATATGGTTTCTTTGAGTATATATGAGCATTCCTAACAGAAGCAATCTGACAACAGTCATTGGCTGTTGTTTTCTTGTGCTGCCAAGTGCTCAGGTCCTAAGTACCTGATAAGCTGGTGGTAAATCAGCACTCTTGTTGACTGACAATCGATCTGTTTCACAGACTTCAACATTTTCCTGCCTATCTTTGTACCTGCTTGGCCAACAATCTTAGTAGATGTGAAATAAAATGCATCTCCTTGTTGATTGTAAAGTGAGGCTATCAATGATTTCAGTCTCTGACTTGATTCTGGACAGCCTTCTACATTATATGTCATCTTGAGAACACTGTTCTCAACTAGCACAGTTTTATTTCCTGATAGTTTGACAGGTTTCTAAGTGTCATTTTTATGGAATGTGTGAATCTCTTTTTGTCTCCTTCAATATATACCATCCTTTCCATATCTTTTCAAGTGTGGATTTCTTTTATTTGCTCTCTCTTGGCAATGTAATACAGACTTCATCATGATACAACTCCTCTCTTGGGCCTTTTGGAGTATTTTGAATGACCAGAGATAGAGTTTTGTTTCTCTATCTCTATTGGCCGATCTGTTCCTGAGTACATTTCTGAAAGCGATATACTTCAAATTCTTCTTTTACCTGGTCAGATGACTCACAATTTTCTCTTCTTTTTGGATATTCTACATATTTATTTGATCACTGAGCCTATATTGCTAGCATCTAATTGATCATTGGTTCTATGGTATGTCTACATCTGTTCAAGAAGACAGCTAGAGAGCATATAATCTGTGCATGCATAGGTGGGGACAAAGGCAGAAAGAAGTGACATCAGGCTAGTAGTCTTGTTGACAATAAACAGGCAGAGTATAAGAAAAGAAGAGATGCCAAGGAAACAATTCAAAAGGTGATGATATGCTAAGATGGAAAATGGGTGGTTGGCTGGCCAGAACTGAAGAAGCTGACAAGTAAAATTTTCAAGGAAAAACAAAGTCCAGTTGCCTTTTGAAGAAGGGAACTTTGGGTGGGTGGGAGGAAGGAATGCATAATGAAGATTCCTGGCTTTTGAATAAAAAGATTTGTATTATGATAATACTATGCGTACGGGGATGCAGTGGCTTGGGAGCTAAGATGCTAAGCTTCTCGATCAGAAGGTTGGCAGTTCAGAGGTTCGAATACCTCGCGCCATTACCTGGCCAAGCTTCTGTCAATCTAGCAGTTAAAAATATGTAAAAATGCAAGTAGAAAAATAGGGACCACTTTGGTGGGAAGGTAACAGCATTCTGTACTCCTTCGGTATTTAGTCATGCTGGCCACATGACCATGGTGACGTCTTCAGACAGCACTAGCACTTTGAATTAGAAACAGAGATGAAAACCACCCCCTAGAGCTGGAAATGACTAGCATGCATGTGTGGGGGAACCTTTACTTTTAATACCATGCAGGTTTCAGGAAAGAGTCTCCATGAAAATATGTTTCTTTGTCGAGATCTATATTTGTGTGGGAGCTGAAATAAATTGCATATTTGGAACCTATATATATATAAAAACACATTTTAAAATCATGCAGAAAACAAAGAATCATGGAGGGGGAAAATGTTTATCTTGCACAAAAGTAATAGTAGTGCATTAGTCTCCTTTAATTACTTTGTTAATTTAAGTGAGTTGTGCATTTTTACTATAATTATGTTGCCATTTAGGCCACAAATCTTACAGGAAAAAAAATAGAAAGAAAGAAATATTGTCTTACTTCAGGATATGTTTTGGCTATTTGCTGGAGATATCAGTCTAGTTCCTTTTTCAACTAATTATTTAGAACTATTTTTGTCTTATTTATGTTGAATGATTCACAGGAAAACATCCAAATAGTGCTTAATGCAGTTAATTTGTATACTGTTTAGTCTTTCCCTTTGCCTAAATGAATCGTGAGATTCTACAGTATGTGGACATGTACGCTTTAAAATGCTGTGTTGGGGAAAACTGTGGTGAGAATATTTTATTTATTTTCATCCCACCTTTATTATTTTTTATATTACAAGCATATCTAATGTCCCTTTCTACCTCTATTTTCCCCACAAAAACAAACCTGTGAAATGAAAGAGTGATCGGCCCAAGGTTATCCATTTGGCTTTCATGTTTAAGTTGGAACAGTTTCCTGGTTTCTAGCCTGGTACCTTAATCACCAGACCAAACTAGCTTTCTTTCCATCAGAATGTTAGAAAAATGGACAGTTGGCTACCAACCTTTTAGAAGTCAGATTAAGAAATTGTTGAAGATCAATAGTTCAAATTTATTAAAAATATGTTTTGGAATGTTCTAGAGTAGAGGTGTTTTTAAAGGGGAGTGGGTAAGATTTGGGGTCCATCTGGATTTCTATGAGGGCTAGTAATGGAGGGTTGTGAGAGTTTTGTGTTAGTTTGGATGAGTGGTTTGGATAATCTCCCAATTTTAAGAAATCAATTTTGAGAAGAAAAGCAGAAAAGCAAGTGAGAAGCAAGTTGATTAGAAGAATTGGCATACCTGACTCCTTGGGTTCTATGCATGTTTTAACTTAGTTGGTTTGCCTTTGTAAAAAAATAAACCTAATATTTTATTTATCTTCTGTATGTTGTGTTTGCCTGCACCACCCAGCAGTCAGTTACTATGGCCACTTATCCAACTTTTTCAAAAATAGAGAGAGTGGGACCTGCATTCCCCATCAATTTTTTACTTTGAGCTCTGTCATGGCAAAAATTCCCTTACTGAAATTGCAGATCAACAACAGGATAAAATCTGTTTCTGATGTCAGGTTAAAAACATATTGAATGAAGAAATAAATGAGCAATAAAGAAACATTTCTCAAAATAGACTAGTAGAAACAGAAGCAGTTTGTTTTTTCTCAGATATTAGAAAGCATATTTCGAAGGGGCTTCTGATAAACACATGGTTGGGAAGCATGTGATTCTCCAGCAACTGCTGAAGTACCATTTCCAGTATCCTTTTATACTTACCCTAATGGATGTGATTATTTGTATAACATTTGGATACTACTTTCATTCTGACCCATCAGAATTCTTCTGATGCTTTTAGGCAATCGCAACTACTTACACTAATACACTGCTATGTAGGTAGTCCTCGACTTATGACAGTAATGGAGTTTATTGTGGCAATTGTTCCAGTTTTGTGGCTTTGATTGGCTGGCAGCACTCTGTTCTTGTGTTGGAGGCTTTCAATGCAGCTTGGCTCCGTGTGAAAGGACGGCTGCTATTCATCAGCAAGTGGGTTTTCACCCTGGGTGCCTGGTGGGGGGGGTGTTTAGTTGGAGGGCATCAAGAGGGAGTCTGTCCTGTGCTCAGGTGTTTTGCCTGCTGTGGTGTGGAAGATCTTTCCTATTTCCGAGAGTGAGGCTTCCCAATGATTGACAGTCTGGTGGAATCATCTCTTCTATTCATGCTTTCAGGTCTTTTTTCAATCTCTTGGCTTCTCTTATGATCTGTGGCTGGGGTTTTTCTATAGTGGCTAGGTTTTAGTGCCAATTGAAGTTGATTTGTGACCTGTGGTTTTCAATGTGTTGGACTAGTGAGGAGGTGTGTTTTCCAAGCTTTTTACTGGCATTTTTGTGTTCATGCTAGGCGGGTACTTATCTTCTATTGGTCTGTACAATCCGTCTAAGTAATTTGTTTTTTTTTAAAAAATTTTCGCGGGTACTTACAATGTGTTCGCTGTTCAGTCTTCCTTGGTAATTATCACTACGTCATTGTAGTGCTTTTTCAAAGTTTGTAGCAATGTTTCAGCAGAATACTCAATGCCATCAGGCAGGCTTCTAGTAGTATTTGAGATTTGGGTATGATGGGTCAGTGGTCTCACGCCCGTTGGTTTTAATTGAGGGCATAGCCTATTATATGTGCAAGGCCAATGTTTTTTTCTAGCATCCTGAATTGGTTAGGAGTTCTTGGTCTGGTTTTATTGGACCTTGGAAGTTATTGTTGATATGAGTGGTTCCTGAGTTTTCCTTCTGCTGTTTTGTGGCTTTCATTGGCTTGGCAAACTGTGATTCTTGTTATTGGAGGCTTTCACGTGCAGCTTGGCATCGTGTGAAAGGACAAGCTATTATTACTTGGTAAGCTAGGTTATTCATATGGGTCTGCCTAATGTAATGGTGGCGCGGGCATGAAGCACAGCGGAACTTCGTATATGCCTTGGTTTTTCCAGATCAATTTTGTCCTTTGGGTTTCTCAGGATGGCTGCTATTTTTTTGTTCTGGTTTTGAGGGCAGTCTTGATGTTGATGCTTGTGTAGTATCTTAGCTGATTTTGTCTGTAAGTACCGTCTTATGTAGGGCAGGACAGCTTGTTCCATAGGTCTGTTGATATTCTAGGTCTCTATTATGTCTAGTGTGGTTTTGTGGATCACGCTGGTGATTTTGTTTTTGTGGAAGCCGTTGCCTTGTCAGTAGCTTTAATCAGGGTGGCATAGTTCGTCTTTATAAATGTTGTATTGTCTGCCGTGTTTGGTTTCGGCAATTAGTGTTTTGGCCAACAGAATATATCTGTGCTGGGTGGTGGTGGGGATTGGGCATTGGAGGTAGGTCGGTTGGTGTGTGTTTTTCTTCTGGTATATAACGGTGTTGTTCCCTAGTGTGCCATCTGTTCTTTGTAGATTAGTACATCTAGGAATGGTAGTTGTTTGTTTTATTTCCGTTCCATGGTGAAGCTTGATTTTGGGGTGTGTGCTGTTTAGGTGTGTTAGGAAATTGTTTTTAGGTTTCTTTTCCATGGGCCAAATCACAAATGTGTCAATCGATGTATCTTTTAGCGCATAGTTGTTTGTGGTGACATTATGCGCAGGTCTCTGTATTCGATTATTCTTCCATGAACCAGGTTTGATGTCAATGGACGTGTGATCAGTGGTGATCGCATAGGGACTCCTTCGATTTGCTTGTATCTTTGTCCTGTGTATTTGAAATATGTGTTGGTTAAGCAGTGTGTCCTGTTAATAGTTGTGCCATGAGGCCTGTTCCTAGATCTGGTTGGCGTGTTTATTTTTTGATTTCGAGAGTATTCTTTTATCGGGATTTGAGTGAATATGTGAAAACCACATCTTAACTTTACAAGCCAGGAGTCTTGTTTGGCACATTTGTGTAGCATCTTTGATCATTTTAAGAAGTGGTATGACTTTTTGTAGCATATAACTAGCGGTTTCAGTATGGGGCTGTAGTGTTTTGGCTAAGTGTTTAGCTAGGTTTGTAGTGGTGCTCCTTTGGAGCTGACTATGGGTCCCTGAGAGGTATGCCTTCTTTTTGTTTTTGGTTTGGCCGTATATTTTGGGGCACTGGAAGATTTTCTCTTGGGATGATTGTCTGCTGGATTTTTTACTTTGCGCTTAATGTGGCTGGATTAATATTTTCCTTCTTCGGTTAATTTGCGCGATTATGTGGTTGGGTTTTGTGTTTATAGGGTTGGTGATGGTTGTGTGGGTCCTTTCGGAGTAATTTTTGGCCTGTCAATCTTTGTTTCGTAGTCTTTTCTATCCATTACTACTGTGGCATTCCCTTTATCTGCTGGGAGTATTGATTATCCGTACTGTTTTTCGCACATATTTTACAGCGGTTGTATCCACAAAACACACTAAGACATAAATAGAAGACTCTAGAAAATCGACTCTAATACTTATGGGAACAGCTGTAACTGCCCTACATAAGAGGTTACTACAGAAAAAATCAGTGAGATTTAGGCTACATATTAGGCAGTCGGAACATCCAAGACTGCTTGCAAAAACGTACAGAAAAATAGCAGCGCATCCTTAGAAACCCCAAAGCCACAAAATTGAACCTGGAAAAATATCACTTCAGGCCTGTAAAGAATGCAAATGAGATTTTTCATCGAAAGGTCGGGCAATTATAAGGGTTTATCCAAGGTTTTAATTACGCGGGAGAAAACACGAATAACCAAAGATCCACATACAAATACCCGCGAAAACCTCAGAAAACAAATATATATATATTTGGATCATTGGTCAAGTGCCTTTGCATTGATTGAGAAGTTTTTAATTTCACCTTCTTGTAGTAACATTGAATATTCTCAATTTTTAAGAGATAGAATGAAGTTCATATTCCCTAATGTTGGCTAGTAAAAAAATAAGCCTCACTAAGCCTCACAGGCAGTAGGATGATCTTTCTTGCATTTTAGTCAAGTCTTTTAAAATAAGTTGCATCAATAGTTAGAGCGATCCATCAAACTTATGGATCTCAGTTGCCCTGACTGATTTGAAGACCACATTACAGAAAAGTAAAATGCTGATTTGTGGAGTTGTGAAAGTGCCTTTAAGGAAAACATTTACCAGTTAGGAGAGGTGTGTGTTTTGTTTCTTGCTTTAATAATATGTAATGTTGTGGTTTACTATTTCCAATTGAAGTCAGTTTGAAGGAAGCATGATAAAATTTCTAGACTGTTACCTATGTATCAGCATGCAGTTTGCAACATTCAAGAATCACAAGGTAAAATGGACCATTCCCGTTGCTTTTTTCTTTGCTCATTTTTTACATTGTTGCTTGCATAGAGCTTACAAAGCCTGGGAAAAGATAGATAAGGTCCTATACCATTAGCATGTAGACTTATATACCACTTCACAGTGCTTTACAACCCTTTCTAAGAAGTTTACAGTGTCAGCATATTGCTCCCAACAGTCTGGGTCCTCATTTTACCAACCTTGGAAGGATGAAATCCTGAGTCAACTTTGAGCCTGGTGAGATTTGATCTGCCAAATTGCAGGCAGCTGGCAGTCAACAGAAATAGCTGCAGTACCTCATTCTAACCACTATGCCACTGTGGCTCATAGGTGGCAGACTTCAGGTGATCTTCGCTCAGGTCTAAAAGCTAAAAGTTGGATGTGGTTAATACTTGAAGGTGAAATCACCAAGAAATCTTAAGCTGTACTTTAGATAAGCAAGCCAATTTAAAAGAAAAAAATATGGAAAAGACAGCAGCAAGTGAGTTCTGTATTATTGGCGACCTTAACTTTTAAAAAATGGACAGCTATATTTCAGATCTGTATTTTTCTGAATATTTAATATTAAGATCATTTGCATTGAGGTTATTTATTTCCTAGAACCTGGGAATTCTTGATGCATCATGAAACTCTAAATATGGAAACCATTAGTGTCTTCTTCAGAGGATCATAGATTTCTGTAGAAGTAACACAGTTTTGATGGCTGAATAAGGCAGGAATTTCAGCAATATGAACATGGAAACAATTCTATAGAAAGGAATTTGAAGGATGTATAGTTTTAGTTGAAGGCACTGATTAAAGCTTAAATAATTACTACATGGAAAACAAAATGAAAATATGTATATGATGTGTTGAAGATAAATATTTAAATCCTGGTTCATTTCTCACATTTATGGAACAACATCAGTCCATAGGTTCACTCAAGACTGGAATTAATGTTGGATCAAAATATTCAGAAAATATCTTCTCTGCTCTTGTGTAGTTTCTTATTCTTCTCTGAAGAATTATCTTATCTATTACATAGAGCAATAATGTATCAGATTACAGACAAGAAAATGTGGCTGATATCTGACATCTTTAGTTCAGGCACTCTCATTGTACACATATTGTACTCTGACAGTAAAGGTTGATTTGATTTGATTGGTAACTTGCAATCCTTAATTGAAAGCTTTTTTAAAAAAAGTTTGATGAAATAATAATGACTGTAGAAAACATTCAGAGGCATTACAATAGTGCATATGGGAAGTGACCAGAGCATGGGTGCCCATGCAAATGGCATGTTTGTTTATTGACATTTAACAATCTATTTCATATGTTGTTAATAAATGGAAATTTTTCAGTGTTCTTAAAGTTTCAGTCTCAAAGCATCAAAAATATTTATTTGGCTTTGTACATATTACCTATTTTCAGCACATTTTCAACCTGTAAAAAGAATAACATCTACAATGAAATGACCTTTATTTTTCTTGAACATGTCTGCAAAAGTTCATATTAATGCAAGAAGGTGAGACAGCTGTTTATGCAAGTAGAAAAATCATTTTTGGTAGAAGAGATCTTACCAATCCTTTTCAGATCATTTTTGCTTAGTGAATCTTTAGCCTTCTTCAGGTTTTGATTCTGGCTCTAAACTTGCCATTAATTTTCACAAACTATGGATGGAATACAATATACCTCCAAATTTGACCTTGTGGATTATCAGAGACTTGTTTTTGCTTACATTTGTGAAGCAAATAGCAATGAAAATGATATTCATATACTGTGGAAAGAGCCAAAGAACACCATATTGTTTTACTACTTTGTTAACAATGGTCCAGTGTATCCCTCCTGTAAAAACTGGAGATGCGGTTTGGGTAGGGTGATTCAGCCAGATCAAAGCAAACCATAAACAATTTCACTATACCTTGCATTGAAAAATATGAGCATATCCCAAAGAACATAACTTTTAAAGAATCAGGAAATTCACCATAATATCCATTAATAAACCCAAAAAATAATACCACTCATAATTCAAGTCAAAAAAATAGCATCAATGAAATCAGCTTTATGAAAATTCTGGGAGAATATAAAGGATTAATGCTTGAAAGGACACCAAAGCATCACAATAGAAGAATTTGCTGATAGGTTGCTTTGACTAAGAGGATTCTTTTCTTATTCACCACCTCCTTCACTTTGAAGTACAAGGATGGGGCTTTGATGAAATTTTCAGCCTCCTGATGGGCTCATGCTAAAGGACATCCTTCTGGTATCCATACTTAAGCTGGGCATGACTAAACATTGACTTCACCATTCTCCATTATTTTTAGCCATAGACTAGGAAGGCTATACATTTGTTTGAGCACCAAAGAGGCTTTAGCACTTGCTCTTCAGTTCAGTTTCTACAAGGCAGCTCCATAGCCTAACCTCAAAAACACAGTTTAAAAAAATGAAGTGGAATTGATCACAGGTTGGAATGAGGAATAAAAGTAGATGTTTTTAGTTGGTTGTTTTAGAGTCCTTCTGCAGAAGATTGACACCCAAATGTATTTATGGATCTTGAAATAAGCATTCATCTAGATGTTGATAGGTCCAGGTTGAAATTGTTGCTTGCATAGCAAAAGAAAATTAGGAAGGAAAAGTGCTTAGTTTAACAGCATGTCTTTTAATCCTGTTAAAAATTCCATCCCAATGATATAGTCAAAATAATTTCTTTCCTACTTGCAAAGTGTAAAAAAACAATCTTTTCCTTCATTTCCTTTGTCATAACCAGTGGCAGCACCAAGGAGATTGTCTGATCTTAAAAGAAAACAAAAACAAGCTTATTCAGATATGTATATAATGCTTGGATAGGATTGTAAGGGGAAATAATAGGAGTATATGATAGATTAGGAATTTGAAGCAGAAAAAAGACTAGGGAGATTTATGTATTGTTGATTGCTGCATGGAAATGACATGCAAATACCAATAAAGTCATTAGGAATCGCTTGACTTGGGGAAGGATTTATGATCACAATTTCTCTTCTCAACAGAGAAGAGTATTTTTCTTCAACACATAGAGGATATTTCCTAAATTTGAAAATATTTTGAGGGGGGAAACGTTGGGTATTTTTTTGCAAAGGAACGGAAATGCATAGGAAAATAGATATAAAAACATGGCATTTTCGTAAGATTTAGACACAAAACAAAATCTTACTAAAAAGCAGAAATGCCAACATTTGCCTATCCTGACATGATAAGATTGTGGCAACAGATATTTAATTCAGGACACAGTCTGAATCACTAATTCACATGGGGTTAAGGCCTCTTTTAATTGACATGAAAATTCTGCACATTAATAATCAGTTCAAGAATGCATTTTAGAAAGCTCTTACAAAAGACATGAACATGAAGAGGGTTTTCTTTCTTTCACTTCTTGGGTATTCCAAAAAGAGAGAAAGACTCCTTCCTTCTAAACTATTCCATAAAGCTCATTGCACACATAACCTTTATTAATTTATGTTTAGAAATTAACTGAGACGTCTTGACTCTAAGTATTTTCCAAAGTCTTGTTATTTATTGCACTAGTATTAACTTACTTATATCAAATGAAAAATAAAACCTCTAAGTTCAAACTGGAGATATTTCATTTTTTTCCCTTCTATGAAAATCTTCCTATATTTGCAAAGTACACAGGAAAATCAGAAGTAACTTTATGCTGAATCAGATTTGCCTATCTACCCAAGGACAAACTATGTTCCAGAGTCGGGAGAGTACATTGTTAAAATTTGGAAATAAAGTGGTCATTGTCAGATATACAGTATATTTGATGGTTTATATTGGATTCTTTAACTTTTGGAACAATATTATGCAAAAGAGTTTGGCTGCAAAGATCTGGTTAGACCATCATGAGCCTTTAAGCTCAACTCCTGTTGAAGAATAAACAAGCAACCATACAAAGGGGGGGGGAGGGGTTGTATTCCAGATTTAGCAACTAAATTTCTCTTCTCAACAGAGAAGTCTTTTTAGATTCCATAATGCCCAAGAATTTTTATAATTTTTTTCTCAATGTTTAAATGGTTTTAACCTTCTTCCCACATCCACAATCATATCATTAAATAATCAGAGATGAATGAATCAAATATTGCTGATATACAGTATGCCAGCTTTAAATATACTACATCCTTTCCTAATTTTGCTTCTTTCTTAGAAAGCATGCAATTTTAAACAGAATTTTATTCTAATGCTTGTTGTTGTTGAGTTCTTTATTACAAAATTTGGATAAGGGTGGTAAAGGACAATTCATGTATCAAGGAAAGTGTGGACATTTACATCACAGTTTACAAAGATCAAATGTTTCAAATGTCTCAAGAGTTGGATGTAAATGTACAGATTATTGGTCTTTTTTATGACATATTATGAAGAGGAAAGCACAGGACAAAACCATTTTTGATGATGGGTACATGATCACATTGAAGCTGTTTTCTTGCAAAGTGCTTTTTTCTTTCCAGTAAAATGGAATTTGTTGCTTCAACATTTTTAATTCATTTCACAAAATTAAGAAAATGTGAAATGTCAGGAAAAATATGATAGGAAACTGATAGCTGCTTCCCCTATTTCCTATCAAGTAGAAACAAATCTATTAAAATATATACCATAGTAATTAACTAACATTGCATTGCTACATATTGTGTTGAAAATATGCTGATAGGAGTAACTATATTCCCAAGGAAAATAACAGTTGCCTGTCTTTCGTTCCATATAATTTATGCATTGTCCTTAAGAATAGCCATTATCATTTGAAGGTATTCTTGAATAGTTTAAGTTAATATACCATTTTCCAATGTTACACTTTTAGAGAACTTTTAATGAAAGAGTTTTAAACAAATCACATCCACATTTGTAGCTGTAGTGATGCAATTTCAATTTGTACTTATGGTGGTGCCATGAAAGAACTTTCATTCTTGTATGTATCTGAAGCTTCAAATAAGCCACAGGAAAAGACTACAACCTCCATACATTATTAGACTAACCATTGACTAACCAATGCCAGAAATAGACATTCTGGATCCTTGCCACAAAGCTAGGCTTTGATGAAAAGAGCTAGAGTCATACACACATATGTTTACAGAAATAAACGTGGATTCACATGCTCATAAAAATATCTTAGTTAAGCAGATAGATGGATGGTACCTAGATTCTTAACAAATTTTTGAACCCATACATTTACACTGTTACAACTCAACCTTTCCTTTTTGTGATTACTGCTAGGAAGTATGAAAGTATTACTTTGATTTGTCAACCTACTTGAAATGAAGCAAAAGAATTACCTAATAATATTAAATGGTACCTTGGTACTTCTCAATAATTGGTTTTGGGAGGTGCAATGAGTACCAAAACAATGAATACTAAACATTTTTTTTTCTATAAGGAATAATGTAGTGTAATGTAGTGTACCTTGTAATCACAAGGCAACTGATACTGAAAAGCTCTAGTTTGGCTGTTGAGTACCAAACAGCAAATACCAGGACAAAATATTCATGTCAAAATGCACTGAGTACCAAATTTGATGAATTTCAAAGCAAGTTGAGTACCAAGGTATCAGTGTACAGTTATAGTCCAAATTATGTCAAATTTTCTGATATACAATATTATATCATATATTATGCATTTGATTTTAATAAAATGTTCCTTCTCAATACTTGAAAGCTTATTTGAATTTGTCCTAGCTTTAGTCGATTGCAGATACCATAACTCTATACCACTGATATCATATTCACTGGTGGCATAGCTATATATCACACCTCACTTTTGGATTTCCACAGCAGGAGACATAGTAGTAAGTCATTACTGTCTGTCCCTGTTCAGCAAATCAGAAACATTTTCCATGTTATTTGTGAAATATTTTCTCAATCTCACAAGTCAAATACTACAGCAGTATAACTAGAAATACCTATGGAATTATTGAAACTCATGTACAGAATTGAAACCTGATAGGCTTCCAATTGAGGAATATGGCAAATCAAGATATCATTGAAGGATTGGTGCTGTGGGACAGACAGGGCCAGGCTATAAGATATCACCCACCTACATTCTGACAGCTATTTAATTACAATATGTCTCTAAACATTCTCAAGGCACTGAAGTCAAATTAATCTGGAGTCTTCCAGACTAAGGAGGCTTTTTTTACTGCAATTAGGCTTACTGCTTTTCTGCTTGGATTTCTAACTTCAGGTGGTTTTCTTCATAATCATTATTTCAGTGTTACTGAGATGATCCCAAAGGTGTTTTTCAAAAGGCAACTAGACTTTGTTTTTCCTTGAAGAGGTTTTGCTTCTCGTCAAAGAAGTTTATTCAGAACTGAAGAAGCTGCTTGGATGAAAACTTACACAGCTTCAAGGAAAAACAAAGTCCAGTTGCCTTTTGAAAAAGCCCCTATGGGAGAACCATGATCTGGATGGCTGACAATACCAATAGAAAAGTTACAGAGGAGAAAATTCTTAGAATCACAGAGTTGAAGTGGTATTGACTCCATTGAAGTTAGCCTCCTGATCAGTGCCATATATGATCAGTGAATCTATATCATAACAGTGGCTCTCCAGTCTGTACATGAATCCTGCTTAAATATTCCATCATCTTTGGAAAGATTATTTAATCTCAATCTGCTTTTCTGTAATTTAAAATAATGCTCTCTGTTTTAAACCCAGGAAGATTAGAAATACTTTTATTGCTGCATATGATACCTTTTCTGCTACCTGAAAACTGATATTGCATTTTTCTAAATATCAATCTACTCTTCTTAAAACTAAAACTTCTTCGGAAATATGAATGTTTTGTGGGGGAAAGAGTAATGTCCCTTACTTTAAAAGGCATAGTATTAAAGTCTTTTCTGAAGAAGCTCTCCCGGGAACTAGCTGTTTCTTATAATTTTCCTCCAACTTCCAAACTTTCTTTCTTTGCAAATGATTAAGAAGGTAGTTGTGAACCAGTTTTAGAGGATCCTAGATAAAATGAATTATTTGGACACCTTTCAGTTACAATTCAAAAGTGGGTTATGGAGAGAAATGGCATTGATCAATCTAGTTGATGACTTGTATCAAAACCTAGATGAACATGTATTACTTTTGATAGACTTGCCAGCAGCATGTTCTATCATTGATCACAGTGTCTTTCTAAACTGTCTGTCGTGTTTGGGAATTGGGGCATGCTTTATGACATTTGGACTATTTCAGACTGCAGTAATATGTAATCCAGTGTTTGAGCTGCTGGAAACTCAAATGTAGGGTGCTCCAGGACTCAATACATCCCCTTTATTATTTAAAATCTGGATGAGATTGCTGAGAAAAAGTAATTTGATGGTTCAGGATGTCCAAATTTTGGGAAGTGTGTCTAAAGTTTTAAAATGGAGATACCTGCCTCCAGTTCTATGCTGAAAGCAAAAAACAAAACAAAAAACAGGAAACATTGAAACATTCTGTGAAAATGAACAATTCTTTACACATCTAATTTTTGTCTGACTGTAGTACTGACCCTTGTGAATTACAGACACAAATTACAATTAACTCTCATCTGCAAAATGGACATACAGTATTAATGTACAGTAGGCATAATTGTTTATAATAAGAACTACTAAAGTGACTACTGTGCCCTTCCTCACTACAATAATAATAATAATTAATAACAATAATAATATCTTATAACCCAAACATCCTTTCATAAAGGTTTCTTTTTCCACATATGGTCATGGTTACATTCCTACACAGAGCTATACCAAAGGAGCTTACAAAATGTAACGTAAGAAAATGTAAGGAAAAATATCTGGACAAGGAAAAAAAATAAGTCCCATCTAAATTCAGAGATTAAGAATGCAGAATATAGAAAATCCACAACTGTGAGTACATTAGTCAGTTATTTATACTTTTCTTTAAATCTGAAACTATAGGTAAATCCAAGAATTTGAAAATATTAAATGAAATATGTATATTCATATAGAATTACTATAAATAAAGACTGGCTGCATTAATTTTCACTTCCCAATTATCTCATTTTGTACAGTTAGAAAACAATAGTTTGGAACTTTAACAAAATTTTATTGAATAATAGCTTTTTAAAAGACCATAAAAATAGCCTATTATCACTACCTTTTTATTTGAAGCTTCAGTGTATGGTCTCTGACAAAAATAAAGCTGTTCTCCCATACCTTGCCCTCATAGTAATCCTATGATTACTATGACATCAGTTGTCTTGCATCAGTTTTACAATTAAGCAGGAATTTGAAGCTTGAGTATTGTCAGACTGAAAAAAATACTACCTTTACATAATCTACAAGTTGCCACAAACTCACTCTTGCTTCTAGTACCTTCTTCAAAAACATTCCTAACCATTCTTAATTATCGCAAGCTTATCTAGAACAAGGGTGCACTGACTGGACCTCGTAATTATATATATCCTCTCTCTCTCTCTCTCTCTCTCTCTCTCTCTCTCTCTCTCTCTCTCTCTCTCTCTCTNTCTCTCTCTCTCTCTCTCTCTCTCTCTCTCTCTCTTTTTCTCTCTCTCTCTCTCTGTGTGTGTATGCATGCATATGTGTGTTTGTGTATGTATTCACCAAACTGTATTTTTCTGTATTTTTTCTGCCCATAGAATTCATATTTTAAATAATTTCAACACTAGGTTATTTTATTTTAATCCAAACACTTTTTGATTTTTTTGGGGGGCTGGGGGGTGGGGGCTGCCTCTCTTGATTTGCCTTTCTTGTCTTGACATGCCAAGGACAAACACTTTTGCCACAATAGATAGATGCTTGGAATTGCCAATGAAGATTCTGTATAAATATCCCAGTTGCAATTCTTATAAGTGTTAGCCTATCTCATTGTAAGATGGAAATAATGAGCTCTTGCCTTAAGAAAAAAAGAGTGTGCATTTTAAATCCTCTCTTTCCTTCCCCCTTTTCTTTTATTTCTTCTAGCCATATACATACTTAGTTAAATCAAGTAAAACCTAACAGACCTATTAACACAACATACTAAGCTTCAATGTTAACCTTATTCTGGTTTTCTGAAGGCTCGTTTTAATGTTCAATATATTGTGCCAATCCTGAGAATGAATTATTTCAGTTTAAGTGTATGTCATGGGAGAGCAATCAATGACTTGGTAACATTTAGGCAAGCTGAATGTGTAGCTGCAGCAATCCATCTCAGGGTTTTTAGGTTTGTTTGTTTTTTAAGAAAAACAAGAATGTTTTGTTCTCACAACAAACTTAAATGCACTGAAAATGAGGAGGTACATGTTTAATAGGTAGCTTTACTTAGTATATGCCATAGATATGCAAAGAAATGCTTTGCATATCTATGTGTGTAGTATGTTTACAATACTTCTTTTTTTTCATTAAAGAAGCTGAACTTTTTTCAGGCTCCCATGCAAATCTGGAAAAAGTAATAAAATAAAATAAAGAAGGCTTCCACTTTAAAAGACATATACCATCTAATTTTGAGCCTACTTAAAAGCTTGAAAAAACAAAAGAGCATTTTAATGAACAGCAGATCAATGCTGTGCTTGTACCAGGCCCAAAGCACTTCTGAATAATTTGCAGAGTCCTGGTAAAGAAGTTCATCTAATGAAACATGTCCTAAAAGCTGCAAAAAACAACCCTCTAAATTCAAAGTCAGTGATTGTGCTTAAAAAATATGCAAGTAAATAAAATACATGATCAGAATACATTAGTTGTGTGCCTTAGCTGCTTTTCACCAACTTAGCATCTCCCGTGATGTTCCAATAGCATCGATTAACACACCAGGAAAAAAAGTAACTGTGAAAGATAAACCAACATAATGAGAAAATAATTTTAGCCTTCATTTATTCTGCCACTTGAAGATGACCCGTAAATGTTTGTTTTCAAGGTAACATCCTACAAAGATAGGACTTCTTCTGCTAATACCAAGGGAAATTGGATTAAATTTTGTTCCATCTACTTGTGCTAAGAATTTTCTTTCAAATTTTGTTTGATTCAAGTGAACGTAAATTAAATGACCTGTCCCTGACTCAGTGAATCTCATTTGCCGTTTTTTAAATAGAAATGGAAAGAATATATTTTGGAAGATTAATAGTTAATTTTCACTGTTGCTCGTGAAAATATTTGCATAGGTACCATTAGCAATAGTATTTAGACTTAATACACCGCTTCACAGTATTTTACAGCCATCTCTAAGCAGTTTGCCCCCAACAATCTGGGTCCTCATTTTACCAACCTCAGAAGGATGGAAGGCTGAGTCAACCTTCAGGCAGTGAGACTGCCAAACTGCTGGCAGCCAGGAGTCAGCAGAAGTAGCCTGCAGTGCTGCATTCTAACCACTGAACCACCATGGCTCCTACTTATTTTTGCAAGATATAATTCCAATTGAATAGACATTATCCCCAAATTTGAGAACCTCACATCCCTATATAAGTTTACAAAGAAATTCTGCTCTTTATGACAGGTTCCTTGAATCATTGTTGACTGATGTTTAACACTGAAGTCTGAACAAGTATTGGAAGCAAATCCCAAGGATAACAGAGCAAGATTTTGCAAAGATAAAAATATTTCACATTCAGTTTGAAAAGATAGTTAGCCTAATCTTTTATTGTAAGAAGTTAATATTTTTTAAATAAAGTAATTTAGGCCCCTGAGGTGAGAGGAAATCAAGGTAAATCTCCTATTTATAGGAATGAAAAAAGTTATCTTTCCTAATAAAACATATAACATAAAATCAAAGAAAATTATTCAAACAGTAATTTGTCAGTTTTCGAGAACAACAACAAAAACATTTTGCTCACCACATAAGAAACTTGAACATCAAAAGAATTCTGGTGCTTTAAGAATCATCCAAGGTTATAACACTTCAATTGTTACACATCAGTTGGAGAACTGACTACAATATGAACTTAATCTTGTACACCTGATTATTTCCCTGCTATAGCAAATGGTCCTTGTTCATCTGTAGTTTGTACAGCATTATAGCAAAATTATTGAATTATCACAATGTGCAGATAATCATTCTCATAGGGAACGTTATAGTCTGGAACAGAAAGGAGCAGCAGAATGATTATGAATATTATTACATACTTTGTGACTTTTTATAAAACTCACAACTCTAGCTCATTTGCTATGATAAATCTTATTTCTAATATTCACACAGTGTCTTGGAATATTCTAAACTGACTGAAAAAGATCTTGCTAACTTGAATTATATCCCCTAAATAGTATTGAAAAAAAAAAAATCAAGTGAAGTATCAGAAAGCTACATGTCCTTCTCCTATACAGGGGGGAAACGCACAAACACACAGAGATATACACTTTCCTACATCAACACAGTAATGTCAAACTATCAAGTCTTTATTCTCAGAATTATCTTATCTGTCTGTACTGTATTGGCCAAGACATGACTTTCATACCATATTCAAAATATAACTTACTTCTTTGTATATGCATAAAAATATTGTTTTTTGTAAATTAAGAAAAATGCAATCGTTATCATCTGCTGCAAAATTTATCGAGTTTAATACCTATGCAGCCTAGACAATATATAGCCATTAAATTAGCAAACTGTAGAAGCTGGAATAAAAGCATCCTTGGAAGGTAACAGTATGGACAAGCTTGCACCTAGAATACACAAATCCCCTAAGGATGATGTTGATGAAAATGAAGGTAGAACAGGATATTTTACCTGTCCCTTCATTCCATATACCATGTTTTTCCTAGACAGGCAACTGAATCTTCCTTCCACACTGGGGAAGTCCAGTGGGGCTATGTTCTCATCATTTGTAGCACTTAGACAAACTTATATATCACTTCACAGTGCTTTTGCAGCCCTCTCGAAGTGGTTTACAACATCAGCGTATTTCTCCCCAACAATCTATGTCCTCATTTTACTGACCTTGGAAGGATGGAAGGCTGAGTTAACCTTGAGCCTTGTGAGATTTGAACTGTCAAATTGCAGGCAGCTGGCAGTCAGCAGAAGTAACCTGCCTTTTGCTCTCTAACCATTGCACCACCAAGGTAAAAACAGTATGCTGCTTTTAGAGGCAAATTCCAGACTACATATTTTAGCACCAAGTCCTCTTAGCAGCATCTCCTTCTGCTGCTTCACTTTGTTTAAAGTGAAGTTTAAGTAAGCCACTCAATCTTTTATAGCATTGATAACCTTTCAGTCAAATCCTCTGTGCTGGGCTGATTTTTCTGAACAACCTAAAAACCCTGGAAAAAGGGTTTTCCATCCCTTTCGACCATCCTTGCTTAGCTTTGATGTTCTGTGGTGCCAAAACTCCCAACAAAAGCTAGCACTTATTATGCTTGGCTATATTTCTGAAGGTAACATACTTTTCTATTAAATCCATAGGGGTGTTGTTTAGTATTTAGTTTGACTTCAAATTGCACTGCAATTCGTAGGAAAATCATTCAGCCGTTTTCATTTGACATCCAACCAGCTGTCACAAGCCATAATATTCCACTACAAAAATGATCCTGAACAGTGAAATATTAATTGATAATACCTGTTTTACAGCTGCAGAGCAGACATGTTAATACTTAGGGGAAAAATATTTTTTTCAACTTCAATTGCTCACATGCAGAGAATGTGAAAAATGCCATTTACTGAAAAATGCCATTTATTTAGCAGATTAACCAAGCTCTGACTTTTCAACACTGAGCAGATCTATGAGAAACTCTTCCATCATTGGGAGAAAAAAAAAACTGTGTCATCTCTTTCAGTTGTCAACTCATTGAAAATCTCAGGATTTGATCAGTACTTTAAATTCCTATTGAAAATTCCTATTTTATTGTGGGTATATATACATGCTTAATCAGTTAATAACAAATCTTCAGCCCCTATTGCACTAACACTTAGATGTATATACCAATTCACAGAGTTTTTACAGTCCTCTTGAAGTGGTTTACAGGGTTTAGCATACTGCCCCCAGAAATCTGGGTCCTCATTTTATCCACCTCGGAAGGATGGAAGGCTGAGTCAACCTTGAGCCAGGTGAGATTTGAACTACCAAATTTCAGGCAGCCAGCAGGCAGCAGAAGTAGCTTGCAGTACTGCGTTCTAACCATTGCACTACCATAGCTCTTATGTAAATAAGCATTTATATATTTCATAATAAAATATTTAATTTCATATATGAAAATTCATGTATGAGACTTTTTTTTGGTCCCAGAAATTAAATTTGTCTATCAGCTTCCCTGCACCTCAGAACTGAAATCTAGCTGAAATACCACCTAATACAAGGATACACAGTTCACGTACAAAATATCAGGTGTTGACACTAATTCATATTTGTGACTCAAAAAAACCCAGAAAAAAAAACTCATATCCAAGAGAAAGTAGGCCTTTATCTTTGCAGGTACTACCATTATACACTTCTTGGCAGTTTTTTCCCTATCTTCACCGTTCAAATGTTCCATTCTTAAAGGATATGGTCTAGGTTGTCTCTTGCCTTTTGTGATTTTAATAGCTGTACGACTGCCAAGGATGTACATATGCCAGGATTGCTAGGCAGCTGACATTTCTCTACCACCCCCCATGTATTCTACAGACACCACCTCCTCCTTCTGCTCTTTGGTGAAGATTATCAAATATCTCTAAGAGGTCGGAATGGAAAATGTCTTTCAGGAAACTAAAATATAGTATGTAGTATAAGCATTGACAATGGCAATCATTTGCTTGAAAATAAATTCTATACAAAGATATACAAGAATTCTATACAAAAGCCTTCATTGAAGCATATTTTCATAACACTTCCCTCCTATGAATATAATGTAATTTATTTTTCACAATTATTTCAATTAATATTATTGGTACTTCTATCTAACAAAACTTCTAATGGTGATAAACCATCTCCACTAATTACTCATCGCTCAGATTAATGAATGAAAACTGTCACTGATGAGATGATCCACTTTAGAGAAATGAACAGCTATAGTTCTGCCCATTAGCCACTCAATCCTGTAATACCTCAATTAACAGTTATATTATATAGAGCATCATAGCTATGTCTTCAGACCCTTTGAATATGACAGACTTTATTACATATTCAATGAGCAAGATAATTATTTATGCAAGGAAACAAACAAAATTCAGACTCCATGTTTTTGTCTTTCAAAAGCATACCTTTGAAAAGAAAAATTAATCTTATACATTTGTTTTCACTTAATATTATTTCAGTGTTTCAGTTCAAAACCGTTTTCTATATTTAAGCCTTTGTGTTTGACATATAAACAGAAGAAAAATATTATTTATAACCATTTATCTCTACTAGATGCTTATGTGATGTTATAGTTCAAGACATAATGAATAATTCATCATGTTTTGAAGATTTTATAAAATCAAACCTTATCCATGCATGCAGCAAAAAAAGCAAAGGGGTCATAGCTGCCTTTAGAAAGTATCTTGGCTGAGATGAGTGTCTATAAAAATTTGAATAAAATTTGAATTATTTTAATTATAAAATAAATGCATATATATGCTTTCTGATAATTAAAAAAAGGCTTGCTGACCACCCAGCCAAATAGGAGAAACAAATTAGCTTTATGAAGTGATAATGCTGCAATGACATCTCTATGTTAAAAAAATGTACTTTTCTAATTTCAGAAACTCTACATTAGAAATGATGAGCTGCAAATTTTTTGGGTACTCAAATGTATTGGATTCACAGCCAAGGATCATAAGATAAAACCCTGTTTGTACATCTCAAACTTACCATCTTACCATCTATTATAATAATTATTATGCTGAATCTTGATATACTATTGCACTACAATCATATCCAAAGTTAGTTCTATCCAGCATGAAACTATTTTACCTGTGAATGCCACCCCTTTTAATCTAACTTCCAGTTTCTGGATTTTGAACAGTATTCTAATGTAGCCAAATTTCCTAGGTTATTTCTTTCTATGTGAGATGGAGCTGTTGTTATTATGGAATAAGGTAATCACCATGATGATGTAGTCTAGGGAGGATTGTATCCACTTTGCACATGAAAACTCCCAGTAGTAAAAATAAGACATGTGGAGAGAAGCCAATGACCATAGGCCCGAGTAAATTCTAGAAAGCTGCTGCAATTCAACTAGATAAACCAGTGGCATAAATGTTCCTGGACCTGACGCATATTTAATCAAAACCACAATCAACTAAATTACACATTTGATGACTTGAGCTTTATTCACATGTTTGATTCAATATGCCCATGATTAATAGCACAAAGATATCACAAAGCAAAAACTGGGCTTTTGTTACTGCCTTGCTAATTGTAGATCATGGATCAATTATTGCAAATAAGATTCAGTAAGTTAATAGAGTTGTACTGTTCTCAATCTCACTGTCTCGGTGGAGGAATTTAAATTTAATTTCTATTATTCTTAAGTGGGATACATTTCATATTATCCCCAGCTAGGTGAATACACAGACAAAATTCAAGAGTAAAATCTTCAAGATAGTTCAACTGGCTTAATTTCGAGAGCTTTGATTATGACCTGGCTTTAGAACAGGGGAATAAAGTGAGTTTCCTATTCCAGTTTATTTTAGTGTTCTTTTTAAAGGAACACACCCCGAGTGATTAGCAACCATTTGAAGGAACATATATTTTATGCCCAAGTAGCAATTTATGCACTAACTAAATTAGAACAAATAAATCATGGATCAAAAGTATGAGAGGCAGATAAATCCTCCACTCACCCCACCCCATTTTACAGTAAAGACATTTTAAATTCCTTGGATAACATTTTAGTAAGACAAATAAATTGCTTTTATGACTTATTTTATTTTTTAAATACATTTCCCCTCTCTTCATGAGTGTATGTCTGTGTGCCTGTGTTATATAAATATAAAAACCATTGCTTGAAATCATCAGAAACAGGGTACCACCACCATATTGGTACATACTAAAAGGAGGTACTTTCCACAGTTTCCCTTTAGTTTGATTTTTTATCTTCATGTAAGGCATTAGTGACATCTGGTGAATTACATTCAACGTGATGATTTTCTATTAAGGGCAGATTCAGGACTCCAAATGGATAAGTTGTGTGCACCATTCAAAAGTAGCCTCTGGTCTCCGGGTGGCATTTCTGGAACTCGGGTGCCATCTACTGGCCATACGGGATGGATAATATTTTTTTTCTCCACCAAGGAAATCTTTTCCTTCAGATTTTTTTCAGTGTCAACTCAGTTCTACAAGAAACAAGATACCAGCTAGATACCTTGGAAAAGAAATAAACGAAACAAGCACAACTTTTTCTTTTCTTTTCTGTAGCTTCTTTTCATACTAGTCAAAATGGTATGGGTCTCTAATGAAGTTAATTTGGCAATATAGCAATTATAAAGTAAAAGAGAAGAGATAGATATATAATAAAAATCCATAGCAAACACAACAAAACCACTTCATTATCTCAGCCCAAAGTATGATTTCAGTAAAACAGATGGGAGTTTGTAGGTTAAAAAGAGTTACTGGGCCTAATTTTCTCAACTGTTATAGAAAAAAAAAACATGCCCACACACTTTAAAAAAAATGCCTCCTGGCCTAAAAATAATATATAATATATTCAATATATTTTTAAAATCTAAACTTTGGGTGGGAGGGTTTGAAATAAAATAAAATGACTTTTTCTTGCATTCCATGAAGCAGAACATGAATAATGGTACTGATAATTTCAAAGAGTTAAAGAAATCTATTACATATTATTATGTACGAAGAAGCTCATTCCGATAAAAGCATAACAAATTGAAATGGAGGAAAATAGAAGGAGCAGAAGGGAAAAGGGAAGAGAAAGAAAGAGATTGAAAATCAGATTTTAAAAATCCAAAAGAGCAGTTTGATAGAAAAAAATGCAGATTGTTATTTTTGTTATATTCTATTAACATCACAATAGATTGTACTGGTATTAATAAAACAACATGGACTTAACGGGAAGCAAGGGTATGAACAGGGTATAGCTCAAGTTTTTAAAATTCAAGCTTTTGTATCTTCTAATATATATATATTTTTTTCCAAAATGTTTTATTAGGAAAGCTATACCAGACGCATCACTGTACAATGATTAAACATTACCTTTACAATTGATATTTACTTGAAAGTACAGAATAAATATATGCACATTTGTATTTGTGTCTGTGTGTGAAAGAGTGTATGTGAGAGCAAGGGAAGAGAAAAAAGAAAGAACATTAAAAGTGTTTCTTCTAAGAAATATTTGTGATTGGTATTTGTGATTATTTTTCCCCCACCTGTACACTTGTTATGTTGGAGTCTTAATTAGAAGTGTGGCTGCTATTTAATAGAGCAGTAATAAACTTTTAACATAATAATAATAATGGAACTGACCTTTTCTTCTCCATAGGAATGCCACAAAACAGACCAAGAGCTGGAAAGCTTGGCTTCAAATAATATTTTTAGGCTAGCAATGTCTCTGATCTCCTTACACAACATTTTTTTTGTGTGGAAAAATGGAGGGAGAGTGGGCACCTTGCAATATAATGGCAAAGGAAGCGAATTGAAGAAGGCTGGGAATAGAAAGTTAAGACTGAGATTGGGGACTTGTGTGTGCATGTAGGTGAAAAAGGAAAGAAGAGAACAAAAAACATTAATAGAGGACAACTCCACCCTCCCCAAAAAGCAGTTTCCAGACATGCAGCTAACTGCAATTTTGCTGTTATTCTTCCCACTTTTGTATTCTTTTAAATAAATGTACAGAATCTGTGCCATGATAAAAGGGGGGGGGGAGCTGAAGATGTTTTTCTGAGTCCACCTCCCACTGTTCAAATGTAAAAAATAGAATGGAAAGGTTTGTGTTTCTATAGTATTTTGTTTCTTAAAAGAAAGTTGCAGGAGAGAGAGAGAGAGAGAGAGAGAGAGAGAGAGAGAGAGANTTGCAGGAGAGAGAGAGAGAGAGAGAGAGAGAGAGAGAGAGAGAGAAGGAGGAGAAGGAGGAGAAAGAGGGGGAGGATAGTACACACAGAATTTTACTTTGTCAGGATCAAGACAAAGTTCCCCCATGATGCTAATTAATAATAATATTCTTATATCTTAGACAACATGGCACAGTCAAAGTCTCAGATTTTTGTTTTTCAATATAAAAAAATAATGATTGATTAACATCTGCTGGCAAAAGTCTGCAAAGGCACTTTTATCAATTAATGATCATCTGAGTTAGGCCCTTCCTCCAAACCAACAACTGGCAGGGGGGAAGCACAGAGCTGTATCTTCTAGTATCAGCATGCGTTGGTCAGGGGAGGAAAGGGAGAGGAGCGGATGTGATGTGAGGGTGCTCTGGGGCTGGGAAGGGAGTGGGATATGCTGGAATTTGGCTGTAAAAAGCTAGATGTTTTTCTCAAAACCTATAAGTGGTCTTCTCCAGGACTTCGAGGTAATCCGGCTTGGTTTGGAGTTTGGCCCTTAACTCGAGGTATTCACTTTGGGGGGGTTGATGATGTTCTGGGAAGCCCTTACCAGCTGAGAAGAGAAGAGTTTCTTTCAGTCTGGCATCCTGTTGTAGGTCTGGATATTGCATGCCAGGGGGGTGCACGTGCAGTTCCTTTAATTTGGGCACTGTGCCATATAGGCAGTCCACAAAGCCCACTGAGCATGGAGGGACCAATGGGGGCCTCTCCCTATTGTCTAGAACGGCACCAGTAGGAGGGAAGAGTACTACCCCACCATTCTTCTCATGGTGGAAGACAGGCGGCACCAGGGCTAGCTCTCCTAAGAGAGGAATCCCCACACCAATTCCTCCTCCAGATGGCTGAGGGTGTGGGTGATGATTGGTTGTCATTATGGTGTTGAGCTGCGAGCTGGACACTGCCATATTCCATTCCTTCTCCTTCTCCAGCAAGGTCCTGTAACAGCTACTGTTCCCATTCTCCTTAGTGGGGTCAACAAACTGTTCCCCAACACAGGTACTGCCTCCATTGCCACCTCCTAGAAGTACATCCCCAGGTTGCCCAGATTCTCCTGCCATAACTTCATCTTCTTCGCGTGGCTTGTAGATGGGATTGTTGCACATCTGGGTTACTGGATGTGGGATGTAATCATAAACATGACCCATAGGGGGTGCCTTCTCTGGGGATGCACTCATTCCACCAACACCTCCTCCACTGCCTCCCTCCTCAAAAAGATGATGACATTGCATCTGGATGCCCGTTAAGTCAAGGGCTTCCTGCCGCTGTTTGTTCCGGAAAGGAAGTTTCTTGCGCCGTCGGCGTAAGACAAAGGCAAACAGGCCTGCAGCAATGAAGACTGCAGAGAAAAACAGCACAAGTAGACTAAGGATGAGCACAGAGAGTGGTACTGGTCCTCCTCCAGCTGGGGGTAGCTCATAGGGAGAGGGACTGGTAGGACTTGGGTGACCTGATGGTGGTGGGGCTGGCGAAGCAGTGGCAACATGTAACATTTCTGGACACAGCACCTCCAACTCCACAGACCGGACATCTCTGTTAGTAAGGTTCTCTGGGCTGGCACAAAGGACATCCCCCACCACAATTACAGAACTGATCGTCTCGATCCACTGCTTGAGAGGCACTAGATCACATGTGCAATCCCAAGGATTGAGCTTCAGGTCAATCTGGACAATGGCATTAAGGTGCTCCAACACACCAGCCACAGGCAGGTACAGGAATTTGTTGTTCCGCAGGTTGAGTCTGGCCAGGGATGTGCCAGCAAAGGCATCAGTAGGCAGGGTCCTCAGGAGATTGTCATTGAGGAAGAGTAGCTTCAGGTTAGGCATGAGACTGAAGGCGGCAGGTTGGATCTCCCTGATCTGATTGTACTCAAAGTACAGATAATGCAAGCACTGCAGGCCTCTGAACATGCCTGGGGTCAATCTCTCAATGTCATTGCCATTCAAGTATAGGCTTTTCAGATTAGGCAAGTTAATAAAAGCCCCATCCTGCACATATGAGATCCGATTGTTCCCAAGATGCAGAAGATCTAAGGAAGAAAAATTCCAGAAATCTGAACGGTAAATTTTTTGTATCAAATTTCCGCTCAGATAGAGTTTCTTGGCATTGATGGGCCTGGGTAGGAGCTCAGAAATATTGTGGAACCCTCTTTCCTTGCAGTTGACAGTTAGGCCCAAATCATTGATGTGCAAACTACAAGAGCAGCCGGTAGGACATATGATGGGTATAGGTGGCCTCGTCTGGTATGCAGCGATCGGAGGCTGGTTGGGTGCAGGGTATAGGCCTCGAGGTGTAGGTGGTGGTTTGGGAGCCCTGGGCTGTTTTGTTGGCTTGGGCTGCTTAATGGAGGTTTTGTATTCAACAGAGGAAGCAGTGAAATGGAAGGAGGACAACATGGAAGAAGGTTTAGTAGGCCAAGCATGTTCCTTGCTTGAGGGTAACTGAGGGACACCAACGCTGACAAGTTCTGAATCAGACAACATGGAGCAGAGTTTGTTTCTTTTGATTTCTCTCAAGTCCTTGCCATGGAAGTGAAAGGGGGTCTCACATGTAATGTCTCCCACAAGGGCAGTATACGGAATACGCTCCAGCCAGCTCTTCAGCTGAACTATTTCACAAGTACAGTTCCAAGGGTTCTCTTCCAACTGAATCTCCATCAAGCTCCTACCAATGTGGTCCAGCATCCCTCGATAGGAAAGCACTTTCAACCTATTCCCACGCAAGTCCAAGTGAGTCAGAGACACTGACTTAAACAAATTGGTCGGAAGCATGGGAATTAGATTGTCATTTAAGATCAGGACCCGGAGTTTACTCAGGTTTCGAAATGCCCCACTTTCAATTCGCTTAATAACATTGTAATCTGCCTGCAGATATTCCAGACTCTCTAATCCCAGGAAAGTATCATTTCGGAAAACGTCCAGTTTATTCTCATGCAGATACAGTCGCTTCAGAATTTTGAGCCCATTAAAGGCCCCTGTCTGAATGTCTTGCAGTGCGTTGTTGCCAAGGTTAATAGAAACAGCATTGTTCAAGTGGAGAAAACTGTTTGTGTATAATCTTCTCATGGAGTTTCTCTGCAGGTAAAGTTTGAAAGGTCTTGACCATGATTCCATTATCTGGCTAATATTTATAAATCCCTTGTTGTCGCAGTGTATATGAAAAAGGCTTTCTTTGACTTCACAGTAACAAGGATCAAAGCAAGGTTCCTCAATTTCATCTGAATCCTCAATCAAAGGAATGGGGGTAGTCCATGCTACTGCAATTGTGCTTAGAAGGGTAATCCACAACATCCTTCTCTGACGGGATGGATCTTCCATAGAAGGCTTCATGGTTCAGATGGATTACAAGACTGTAATGAGAATCAACAACACAAAGGGATTACAATCTATCAGCATTTCTTTTAAAAATACATTTTTAAGCAATCTGACGAAGGGGTGAGGGAGAGAAGGAATGAGTTTGCGGGGTTTCCTATCTTCATCACAAAAGAGGAAACAACAACAACAACCTAGCAGCACAATTCATATTTACTTACTTTCTTACTCAAGTGATTTAATCAGGCAGTGGCCTTCTTTCCTTTCCCAGCCTGTCCACTCATCTTTATCTAATGTTGTTTAGTATCTAACACCATAATGAAGAAAAAAATGAAGGCTATAAGGCCCATGATATAAATGTTCTAGAAACATTTTTTTTCCAAAAACCGAGACAATGTTCAGGAAGCAGATGATGTGCACAAGCTCAGCCTCATATTTGCATTAATTAGAAATGAAAAGATGCAGCTGAAGAGATTCCCCCCCTTTTTTTAATCTGTATACGGATAGTCAATTAAGGGTACAGGTTATCACCGTAAGCAATAAGTAAACATACACTTAACTTTCAAGGGATGGGATCCCACCAGGGGAATATCCAATTTTATCTAACACCACAACAGACATTACTGAAAAAACGAGGACAAACAAGTTTCCAATACCTCTGATTCCTGTAGAAATGTTTGCGACTGGTATTAGAAACTAAATACTGTACTTAGCAGCAATGCCAGGCTCAAAACAAGAAGAAAATTAAGGCTCTGCTCTTCCCAGTGCCCAAAATCAAATTAACATAACTGGGATATAGTACTAGACTTTTTTTTTTAAAGCATACTCCATATTAATCATTTCAGCTGATTAAAGCATTTAGAGATGATTAATCTTTGGAAAGAACCTGCTGTACCATCTACAGATCCAATTTAAAGACTAAGCAATGAAAAGGCTGATAGGGAGATTGTCTGGCTGTACATTGAAAGGGGTGGTGGTGGGGATACTTTGAATGATGATGCCTTATGCCCAGAAGTCTGCCCAGGGGTGATCCAGCAAGGGAAAGGAGGAATGGAGGAATACTGAAACTTGGGAGGAGATCAAAGATTTTTGCATTAACCACAAGCAAAATAACCATTCCTTTCTAGTAAAAGCCAGCTTCCATCACCACCACACACATACAAGAATCAACTTAAAAGAGGCTTACCAGAACACAATGACCTACACAGGTTTCTCAGCTTGTCTTTGTTTCCTGAATTCCTTTTTCCACCCACCCCCTTCCCATTCCAATACAAAAGAATAGATCACTGTCAAAGATTAAGTATCCTGACAGTGGTTGGGAAGGGGTGCTTCGCTGCCCTCCAGCTACTGCCCATTCAAAGGTTTTCCAAGAGTCTTGGTATTTAGTTAGATACCCTGGAAGCAAAAGAGAGATGGATTCTCTCACACTCCCTCCATGCAGGAGAAGACACTTCAATTCCTCCCTCCCGATAAATAAAAGGGGGGAGAGAGAAACCTTCAAGGTAAAAGGTCATATTTAGGAAGAAACACTGGGAGGGGAGGAGTTAGTGGGATTCACATTAGGAAAGAAAGCATAGGATCCATTTGGAAATGAAGGAAATTGGGGAGCCCGGGAGGAAGAGAATATATGAATAGAGATGGGGAGGGGGGGGGGGAAGGAAAGGGACTTCTCAGTTCAGCATTTTCATTTCACTCTTTGCCTAGACAAGCAAGTAAAGCGGCATATGCAGACGTATTATTATTATATTATTAATTATTATATATTATTATTATATTATTATTATATTATTATTATTATTCCTCTTCTATGTTTTTTTTTAAAGAATGTTTTGATCCAGGCACACATGGTGAGGGGGAGGAAGAGAGAAAGAGAAGAGAAGAAGAAGGAGACCCAGGAAAAAAAAAAAAAAGAAAGAAAAAGGCTCTACACCGCTTGAACGGAGAGAGATTTTAACCACATTGAGGAGAGCAGAAAAAAACAGGAGGAGGGAAAAAAAATACCCTGGAAAATCTTACTTTAGAAAAATAAAGGGGGAAAACCCCTCCAAAATGAACATATATGCAAAGAATGTCCTCGGCTCTTTTTTTTTTTTTTTTAAGTTGCAAAAATAAAATAAATAAAGGATTGCTGGTTTCTCTTTCTCTCTGCTCTATACTCTAGCTTGGGAGCTGAAGCAAAAGGAAAGGTGGGGGTGAGCAAGCACAGATGAGACGTGTAGGAATGCAATGAGCTTCTTTAGGATTGCAGAGATACTGTTTGGCACAGTCAATGGAGGAGGAGGAGAAGGGGCTGCTGCAAGCTTCCCAGTTTCTGCTCTTGCTAGGCTGCCTGGGCTGAGTATCACCAGCCCATCTTTGGGAGAGAGAACAGAAGGAAGGATCTGGGATGGGGTGGGGGGGAAACCAACAAGGAAGGGAAGCAGAGCTTCTCTCCCTGAGCTCTAGATGCCTCTATGGACCTTATTGCCTCTGGATCGTTTCCCCACCATATGTACTGGAGCTTCAGGAAGACACACTTGGCACCCAATCGGGAGCATGCATCTGGGAAGTCCTGCCTGATTGTACAGGGTTTCTCCTTCTTCTGAAAGAGGAGGACTGGGATGAAGAAATATATATTTATTCTTCATCTAGATACCCAGCTAGGAAGAGGTCAAAAGTGGGGAACTCTGAGATGTGGGAGCTGAGACTGAAATGCCAGAATGGATTGAGTGGGAGGTGGTCCCTGCCTCATTTCCCCTGAAAATAATCTATGGGGTGTGTGTGAATAGGAAAGCCCCTTGGGCTCTCAAACATTCAGATTCCACCAAATTCTTGAGAGCAGCAGACCTTAAGGCAAGGTATGGAATTATTTTACATTCAGCAGGAACGATTCTTAGATTCCTGCAGTTCTCCGTCAAACCTAAATCTGTCCTGGGAGAAGAAAATAGAAGAGGAGCTTTTGTGTCTGTTTGTTGTGTCTAGATATGTCTATCTAAACAAGGACCTTTTTTTTCTTCCCTTACTTTTTCTTATTCTTCTCATCCTTTCCCCCCCCACCTTTCCCTCTCCATTGCACTAGAAAGCTTTTGCTCTCCCTTCCAAGGCTATTAAAAAACACACACCCTCTAGAATGAAGGGTTGAGTGACAAGGGACCTCTTCTCCCTTCTGCCACAAATATAGACAAATTTAAAGGGCTTGCTACCTTCCGCTTATCAAGGTATTGCTTTCCCCTTTCTCCCGTTTTTACGATTCTTCCCTGAAATCTACCCCTGAGAATAGACTGCATGCTGAAAAAAAAAAAGGGAAAGGTTCTAAGCAAATTTTCTGTCTGAAGCAATTGACAACCAAAGACAAGGAGGCCTGGAAGGTAAAAGAACATTACAGCCTGTGTAGAATATAGTGGGCAAGGGATTAAAGAAAACAAGGAGGTGCAAATGATGGTTACTCAAGACAATCCAAAAAAAGGTTTGCTGGTATAAGAATCTCCTCTGACCAGTTTCAGCAAATGGAGTTGATGCTCAGTTGTTGTTATTTGTTAATCCAGGATCAGTTCCATCCTCAAGTTCTGTGAAAGCTGAGATTTGTGTAGCCATTGCATGGCTTCCAAAAACTGCCCACCTTCCTGCCCTGCCTAAAAATCTCCCCAGGTGGAAACCACAAACTTTATATTCACCAATTGGCTCTCGTAAATCGACTTCATTTAGAGCAAATAGAAATATCATTGCTTATCAAAATTTGTTTCAATTAGGAGGAAGGGGCCTTGTCAGCAAAAATCCAGTTGCAGACTACAAAATGGATTTTGGATGGTTGCTTCCTGCATTCCCCTTGAAAGCGGGATAGAGGGGGATGGGGGCGGTGAGGCTGGCAGTGGCAGTGTCATTGGATCCCCTGGGGAAAGCCTCCCCCCCCCAACTCTATTTCTGCTCTCCCTATCACACTCAAAAGACCTGGGATGTTAACAACCATTTGAATGGTAGATGAGTGATGGGTTCAAAATCAGACAGGCTTGCAAGGAAGGAGAGTCTCTGTGCCTGAATTTATTCCCTTAGAAGGCTCCCACAAGGGTTACCCCCCCCCCCCCCCCGTGTGCTGTCTGTCCCATCCGTCACACTTTAAAATAGCTCCATAGGCAGTGAAGCAACAGCCACCCTGTTACCTTGTCCTCTGGCACATGGAAGTGTCCTTACTTGTGGAGGATAAAGCAATGTGGTCGCTTATTGCTTAAAATGCAGTCGACAGAAATCATGGTTTTAAAAGCAGGGATTTATGCGATTTCTTGGAGAGTTTGGGAAAGGAGATAGATGGAGCAAGTGGTGGGAAGGACCTTAGAAATGAAATGGAGGAAAATGGCCTGAGGCAGTACATACCACAGCTCTTTTCTCAGAACAGTCTGGGGAAATCCTCTTTGCAATGCAACCAGAGCCAAAAAGAAAAAAAGAAGAAGAGTGTACCAGTGTCCCATTTACCAGCGCGCTCTTTCCCAGGCATGCAGATACAAACAAATCGCCGGGGCAATACATATATATATATAGTATATATAATACATATATATAATATATAGTAATATATGAATACAACATAATATATATTATATATATATATATATACATTATATATATATATATAGTATATATATATATATAATATATATATATATATATATATACATATATAATATATAACTATATAATATATATATATATATATAGTATATATATATATATAATATAATATATATATATATATATATATATAGTATATATATATATAAATGCTGCAATCGAAGCTTCAGTCGATCGCCGATATCTTACGGACAAGAGCAAAGAAGGAAGAGGTCAACCGAATACCTAAGGTATCCGCGCAGAGATGGCTGTCTGGATATCGTAGTCGTCCCCGTGGCGCCGGCTTTGCAGACGGAAGGACGGTCGCGTTTTCCCCCTCTTCTTCGGGAATCTGCTTGCAACTTCCATCCTGGGCCGAAACGCAACTGGCCAACTTCAGCCCTGCTGGCAGACGCCGCCGCTGTCTCATATGCCCCCCCGCCCCCAGCCAAGCGCGCCCGGTTCCCTGCTTTGAACCGCTCCCGCGAGCTCCTTTTCCCGCCCCCCTCCCCCTTTTGCAATTGGGCGAGGAAGACGGGGAGCACGAGGGAGGAATGCGGGCACGAGCGATCGCCTGGAGGAGAAGACAGCGCTGATGCAAAGTCAGTCAAGCGGGTTCATGCGCTTGGCAAAAAACGCAGCTCGCCGGACGCGCCTCGCTTCTGCTTTCCCACCGTGCGTTGCCGCGCTCCAAAGACGAGCGCGGGTTCCCCCGAGGCGGCCCCGACGGAAAGAAGAGTCAATATAGCTCGATTTCGACCGTTGCAATTGCCGGATGCATTAGGATGCTCCTTGCCTTCACTTCTCTCTTTCGGGAGGGGAAACTCGGCCTGAAGGTTGCGGAATCTGAGGCGAGGAGGGGGCATTCAGCTCGCCCGGCTCAAAGCTGTATCCTTGTTTCCTTCCTGTCTGAGGCAAAAAAAAAAAACCAAACTGGCATTAGTGGAATCGTGCCGCCACAGTGATGGGATCTAGCAAAAGAAGAAGCCAAGAAGCACACGGCAGCTTCTTATGCCAGTCTCCAGCAAGCCAGCAGCGAAATGCTTCGGGGGTGGCTGGGGGGGGAAGAGAGAGCTTTTTACCGACGTTGTAAAACAACTGGGCGGTGACGGAAAGCGGAGGAAGCCAGAGAAGCTCGCAGTGACCATTTCTGGGAATCTAGTTGCGGGGACCATCCCACCTTACTTCGGTTTGGAGAAAGTCTCGCCTAACTTAATAAGACTAATTTGAGGAAACCAGGCGGTCCTGAGGGAAGAGGCTGAAGTGCGAGCGCGCACTTTCTGTAGTCCAGGTCCACCGTGAATGTTGGAAGGTAGGAGGGCTCTTGAGGGAAAGGGACATGGACTTTTTCACCTGGAACCAAAGCCACTGGAGAAGATTCATTCACATGATGCAGGCAGTAAGGACCCTCCACATGGCCGCAAACACACACACACGAGGAGAGGAGAAGAGAGAGAAAGGGGGGGACCTTATCTGCATTGCACTTGGAGCATTGACTTTCTTCCAAGAGTGGACATCAGAGGAAGTGGTCTTCTACATAGACCTACATAGGTCAGTATATCTACACTAAATATCAATGGGGCTCTGAAGGCTCAGAGTAGGTATTTTTCCCATCTCTCCCGAGAGATGACAAGTATTGAAATAAGCCTCATATTTGTTGCTGACTTTCAGCACACTTTGGATGCAGCATGTAAGGGTTGTTGATGATGTTCTTGTTCTATAGATGATCTCCTGCTTTTCCTCCTGGAACTAACAAGATAGCATTTTCTTATTCCATTTTTACCATCACAGCTCTGGGAGGTAGGTTGGCTTGAAAGATAGTGGTTGCCAGCCACTGAAAACATAATGAAGAGTTTTGTTCACTACCTAAAGCAAACTTATCAGGATGCTTTCTTTCAGGCTGCCCAGCAAGTAAGGTGTTCAGACTTAATCTTCTTTGACACGGCCCCCATCCCATAAGGATTTCTTCCAGGAGTTATTCCTTCCAACCAGAGTACAAAACAATATCTACATGTCTGAATAGGGAATTTTCCATTGCAAGCTCAGTATTTGCCCTTCAGCCATACTTTGTTTCACGCCTGTGAATATATGCTAGTACTTAACACACTAAAGTGAAAGTGTTTATGTGCACAGTCTTTTCAGGTAGACCATTAGTGATGGTCCATTGCTAGGGAGCATCAATTGATCAAAATGATCAAATTCAACTGTATGCTTTAGAGAGAAAGTGGCAATCGCAGTTACTGTGACAGATGTGGATTAGATTAAATATAAAAAAAAATTACAAGGTTTTGGTTTACAGTATCCCCTGCCCTTATATAGTTTATTGGATCTGTTTTTTGAGCTGAATTTAAAAAGAAGATCAGCAATAGTTTGATTCAGCAATGATTGTCAGTAGAGAATAATATGGAAATGGGAAGCTTTTTTTATATTCCAAGGATATCATTGGCATTTCAGTGATGTATCAAGACCTACACCCCAAAAAGTGCATGGAAAAGAGATAAGAAATAGGCAGAGCCAACAGAGTGAAAACAACATTTGATTTAATTGGATGTCATTTTAAATAGAATACAGATTATTGTAATTATTTTCCTTTTTATAATATTATTATTATTATTATATATTATTATTATTATTTATTATTATTATTATTATTATTATTAGTCCTGTTGTATTATTCTTCTTGTGTTATTTTTGTATCAGAAACTAGAATTTATGGCAACTATTTTGCATTACTGTTTGATGGCTAAGACTGCGGTTCCTCTTTCAGTCAAGCCTTGTTTCTTTTCTGGACAGTGGTTGTACTGAATCTGAATTGTACCTCAATTCTTAGTAGAACATTGCAGCTGCCTTAGTTATCATTTGCATTTGAAAGTAGCTAAATCTCTGATCCTCTGTTTTAATTCATGTGATACGTTTGAGAGAAGATCCTTAGCTTTGAAAATGGGTGCTTGAAAATTGTGGTTGCTGGAGACTGAATTGGATCCCAGGAAACCAGTTGCTTATCCCAAATAAAACACCATTTTCTGTTGTATGAATATACAACAAGGACATCCCAGATTGGGTGAAGAATGAAGGACATCTTTCTCCGCATATTTTTTCTTTTTAGTCCTAATAATAGGATTAATTCCTATATAGTTCCTTTAAAAAAAAAAAAGTAAAATGTCTGACATTGGGTCTCTCTGGAGAATGGGAAGAGACTTGGGGGGAAGTTACAAAATATAGGATCCATGTAAGCACGTTCTTTCGGATCCTAAAATATTTAAAACACTGTTCATAGACTAGTTCCTTTACAGAAGTCACTATTAGAAATATAGTAATCATAAATACTGCGATTTTTCTATTTAATCTTTCTTTCTTTCTTTTTTCTTAAAGGCAGTTTGCTCCACAGCCTAGATTATTCATCTGACTTTGTTGCTGAAGCTTTAAAACTACTGATTGTTTTATAGCTAGTCCTTTTATATGCATTGCTGTTTGTTGCTTTGAAATGCACTGGACCCTGCAGGTTTTAAATCTAGATCTATGCATTGGGTTTTCCAGGAAATAAAACAATACTGTTGCTAAGACCATTTTAATGTTTAGGGAACCAGATTAACCCTTATATGTCCATTTTATTTGAAAATAAAGAGCCTCTATTTTTTTTTTTTAATCTCCTCTTTCCTCTCTCCATTGTGATGATCCAAGTCACTGCCCAGGCTTGGACACAAACAAGGGCAGGGATGCTGATAAGGAAGTGCCCCTTTCTAAGAATCTTATTTGAGCATTATATTTCTAAAGAGGCTTTCCATAAGGCTTACCACTCCCCTCTGGAGTGCAGTCATTTTTAACCTTCCATCTTAAACTGCCGGATGAAATCTAATGGGACTTCTCCCTACATTCCTTTTCAAACTGGAACCAGGGAAAGAAAGATTGGAGTGAAGAAGCTACAGCCATCGTACTAAGAAAAAATAATGCAACTAATGAAGAGAAAGAGTCACTCTAGGGCTGGCATCTAGTGAGTGGTAAAGCTTCTGCTGAAGCCTGGAGATTGGCAAAGAGCCCATGATTGCAACAGTGCAACCACCATAAGAACAGAGGCTTCTAGAAGTCCAGCAGTAATGTGGGACATTAATGTGTCATGTTGCCTGCTTGTTTTAATAATATAAAATTGTCCATGTATCATAGCATTTGTTTTTTTATTTAAAGGCACAATCAAACAGGTAAAAATTAATACAAACTAAAAAAAGAAAATGAAGAAATGAAAATAGAAACAAAAAGAAAAAATAAGAAAAAATAAGAATCAAGAAAAAGAAAAGAAACATAAATAAATAACTTCCTCTTTATCACAATAATTTTAGTAATTTATCACTTTTTCTTAAAATGCAAGTGATCTCTTCCCATATCTATACTTTTACCTATATGCAAATCCTTAAAGCTTATTGTTCAGTCCTGATCAGAAAAGTCCATTAAGGGTTACCAGAGATAACAATGTCCCTGTTGATCAAATAATTATATATTCCTTTCTTTTACTTTTAGCAATATTGTTCTTTAGTCCCTTGGAATAATGGCATACTATAGAACTTGATTTAAAAAAATTTTTTAACCTTTTCACAAACTTCTTCAAGACTTTAACAAACCTCTTGCAAACCCAATACAGCAAAATTATTCAAATTATCTCTCTTTTTGTTGTTGTTACTTCATGCCTTGTAATTGTCCAGGGTAACATTTCTTATAGGATTCTAGTCTTGTCATTTTAAAATCCACTTTCAGATAAGTTTCATCTGTCAGGTAAAACTTGTCTCTCTTTCATAATGTCTTTGAAACATAATCTATATATACTGTATATAGAGGCAGACCTTTTAAAAATTAACTTCTAGGTTCGTTGTTCAAAACTATATTTCAATATATGCAATATTAAAATATTTTGTTTCATTCTGTACTAATAGTCCACTTTAACTGTTCTTCAGTTGTGACCTTTAGTTCCTCCTGATTCACTCTACTGTTTAACCTGCAAAGTCTGATCCTATCATCTTTTTTTAAAAAGAGAATTCATTTCTCTTATTTTAAAAAGATTTTCCCACAAAAGGATTGTTATAATTAATTCCAAAATCTTATTTCAAATTCATCTGGATCCTAAGTCCATTTATAGATTCCAAAATCAAGTTCTAATCACCCTTCTACTGTTTATTGCAAAAGAAAATAATTAAGTCGTTAAACTTGGATTAAAATAAAATTTATATGGTGTAATAAAACTTGTCGATCCTAAGGTTCCTAATAGCTGGAAAGCAGTTAACATTTCCAAAAGTGATTAGAAAAAGAAGTATGCAAACCCCATGTTTCTATCCCCTTATTTCCCAGAGCTCTAAACCAACTGAGGACCCCCGTCTTATGGTCTCCGCATGAGGAGAACAGTCAGGGACACTTGTGATTGATCTGAAGTCCTTTCCTTGTCCAGAAAGGAATTATGAAGAGTTAGTCTACTTGCTGGCTCTTCATTCCACCATATTGTCTGCTCCACTTTCAGTAAACTGCCTTCAGTTCACAGTTTTTTTTCCCTATAAACTCATGATCTAGCATCTTTTCATCTGCAAGCCCGTGAATGGCATTAAACAAATTCATCATCCCAATGCCCAATAAGTGGTGTGGGTATGCAGAATGTTGGCATTCTGACCCAGCTCATCATAAATGAGTGCCATCTGCAGTCATCTATTTTAACTCCTTTTTATAAGCACTGAAGGCAGTAGACATGACAAGTTGGTGCTTGGATCCAACTACTACACTTTCTAGGACCGATTCAGCATTCAGTAATACAGGTATTTATATAAACTGGCCATGACTGAACTAATTTCATTAGTCATTCTGGCTTAACAAGTGGTTACTTAGAGAACATTTGAAATTATGACAGATCTTCAAAAAGGTTCTTACAATCCGATTTACATGTTTGCTGGAGACATATTTCATATAGTTTCAAACTTACTATGAGAACTAGGTAACAAAAAAGAGATCTTGTGCTACAAAATAAATACATTTCTTCATACTATGCATGATTTTAAAATATTCAGTTCTACCCACTTTTTCATTTTTTAAATGAAAAGCCAGAAATACTTCAGCTTTTCTTTCCTTTTTTTTTTAAAGAAATTATGTGTTTTCTGCAGTGCCTTCAGCTTTTTGAGATACAACTGGGGGATCTAACAGCAATCAAAGCATTTAGATATATCTTCCCAGCTAAGGGAGATTATGAAAGATTACTTGCTCAAGGGCTTACAATTTCTTGGTTCTAACAGCGAGTAATTTCTATCATTGCAGTTAAAGAAGGATTGGCCAGTATGATTAATTGATTAATGTATGTAGTGTTATGTATTTGGATTTTTCTATTCTCTTTGCATTTTTAAAATATTTAGATTCATAGCAACTTGAGGCTAAAGAGGTGGGAATAGAGACTAATTAAGAGATAGAAGACTGTCAAACACAAGCCCAGAGACAAGATAGCAAGATCCAATCAAGTTCAATCCTTTATTAGCTTACACTTAATGGACAGAATCTTGCCAAACTAAAGCTATAATTGTCTAGAAATATCTGAGGAGATTCTAAGGTGTAGCTATCCTGAACATCTTATCTTTTCCTCCATCCAGCTTGGGACTGAATTTCTTTAATTTGGACCTCTTTCTGAGAAGGCTCTGAGTTGGCAAAATCTTCCCAACCGAAAAAGAAAAAGTGACTTTCCCAAGTCAACAGCAATCACTTACTGAAGTGATAGAACTTGATGTAAACTCTCTCCAAATTAAGCTAGATATGAGAAAGATAGGCAGAACATTGGGTAGAATGCTATGGCATTCTGTGGAATATTATGGCAGTAAGGAATGAAATCAGTTGTTTGGACCAACTTGATGCCTTTCAGACATTTTGGATTTTAGTTCCCAAGGGTAATATGGCTCATGGCAATGAACCATGGAGCACATACTAAAGCATCAGGAAGGCTTATCTAACAAAATGTGTGGTAGATGTGTTGTAATTTTTAGTAATGAGAACATCTTCACTAGCATTCAGCCTCCTGCCTGTAAAATTTATCCATTACATCACTATTGGTAAGTAGTTAGCAGTTATTCCTTGGTGAATTCAGATATTCTGCATCTGGCCAGAAGTTTTCTAGTTTCACTGCAGATATATTTTTGATAGGTTCTAGTTCATAGCTCATAGTACAGCTCCAATCAAAGCCTGAAAGCGGGCATATTGAGGAATGATTGTGTTGTGACATCCCCTTATCCAGCCAAAAACCTTTGCTCAAAAAGGAGCAAGAGCAAGACCTTGGAAAGAATCGGAATTTACACTCTCAGTGCATTATTTTAGTCTCTATTTTCATGTCTAATAATATCCACAATACAAGTATGAATATGTAACTTCACAAACACGTTTTCTGCAGAAAGAACAGAGTGGGTTCAGTGCAGTGATGAGATGGGATTCATCAGAAGAAGAGAACTTGTGGCAAATCCAAGTAGGAGGATAAAATATAGTCAGGGAAATCATGAAGCTGATACATTTGGTGAAGTAAAAAGCATTTAGGGGAAATGACAAAGACAATCTCTCTCTGAAAATTTGAGTTCTCTGCTGACCAGCTGCTATGCTGATCTGAAATGGATATAATATAAGATCTTTTCTTTAATATACATATGCGATTATCCAGAGAAATATCTAGCACATCAATTTCAGAACCAGTTTACACAAATGTGGTCCAGAAAAATACATCTGATGTATTTTTTTTCTTTCCTATGTGTTATCAATACATCGATGAAGGAGCATTTTGTTTCAAATTTCCTTCCAGGGTCAACATTGTTGAAATTCTTGTGGAGTGAATGTGGTGGTCTTGTACAGATTTAGTTGTAAGGCAACTGAGAAATATGTGTAAAAATATTGTATCTTTGATTACACATCAATCAGGTAGTTTTCAGAGTGATGGAATGTTGTGTGGAACAGAAAATAACAATTGTATCCCCCATCATCACTTTCAATCAAAAAGCACCAAGATTTTTTTCTCGAAAAAAAAGTCTCAAGTACCTTGAGAATCAGTTAAAGAGAAATATAGAAATTGGATGCATATGTAAGGCCAGTAAGTAGGGACTTAACAAAAATAATTTTAATTATTCCTCCTCCTCCTCCTCCTCCTTCCCCTCCTCCTCCTCCTCCTTCTCTTCCAAAAATGAACTTACTCATTTTGGCTTCTCTGAGAATTTTGTATCTGTTTACATAATTGTTCCACAGCATGTCCAAACAGGTTTGGGCAATATAACATGAATTAGTGCTACAATTGACCCGTAGAGGCTCCTTGGATTGCATATTTTGCTAGGTGATGTTTAGAAATGACATATTAATTATAATCAGTATTATGTATTATTAAGAAAGTTGGGGATTACTAAAATGCAGGAAATAGTCCAGATGGAAGGGATTAAAACTCTATAGCATAGGCAGTCCTCGACTTTCAATCATTTGTTCAGTGACGTTCAAAGTTACAATGGCACTGAAAAAAATTGATTTGCAACTGATCTTCATATTTATAACCATCGCAGCATCCCCAATCCCATGGTCACGTGATCAAAATCTGGCTGTTTATTTATGATGGTTGCAGAGTCCTGGGATCATGTGATTGCCATTTATGATCTTCCATTTGTGAGCTTCTGACATGCAAAGACAATGGGAGAACCTGACTTCCCTTAACAACTGCATGATTCACATAACAACTGCAGCAATTTACTTAAATAAGTGTGCACCAAAAGGCAAAACTCACTTAACAACTTCCTTGCTTAGTTACATAAATTCTGATCCCAATTGTGGTCATACATCAAGGGCTACCTGTATTAAGATGGTTTGTAAATAGAGAACCCCTAATATGACCAGTTTAACGAAAAGATTGAGCAGCAGCTGATGGGACATGATACAGCAATCGTATTAATGCTAATTTGATCTGGATGGGACAAGCATCTGGAAAAGAAAACACATAGAGATTGTACTCCTGTCTTAGTTTTAGGGTAGCTGGGAAGAAACATAGCTTTAAAAGTCAGTGCTTTCCATAATAAAATAATACATTGTATTAGCACGATTAGAACTCCATGTCTTATTGACATTTTATAACTTGATCCAGTCTTAGTTGGGCTACAACATAAAACAACCTTTAGGCTGATCATCATAAGGTTTACTCTACTGCATGGTGAATTTTATTTTGTAGTTAAACAAAAGGAATTATAGAAGAAATATGAAGTATTTTATCCCCTTTCCATGCTCAGCATACAAACCAAATAGGCTGCAACAGAAGGCCCAAAAGAGAAATGTTGTTTCTATTTTTCCCCATTCCCAGCAGGCTGTTAAATTATGGTAGGCTACTAACTCATGTTTGTTTATTTAGAAGACAGGTGTAAAAGCATAAACAGTTTCCTGGCCTACTCCAATCTTACAATAACATCTCTAAAAATGTTTTTCTTTAAATTGAGAAATTCATTTTTGGTGCTAAAGCTCAGTTAAATCTTACCATTATGGTACTTCCAAATAATTAGCTGTATAAGTTTTTGCTGTAATGATATTTCAGGAAAAGGCTAACCTGTAATTTTAGTAATGAGGAAGACTATCTAATAAACATTTTTCCTATGTTTTTTTAACCTAAGGTACACAAACAAAGACAAGCTCGTTGCATGAACAGAGAATGGATCTTTATGGCTAATCACTTCAGTGGCAGATCTGTAATACTTCTTGTAGTTCAAGGCAGTTGATTTATATGCAATCATAAAGGTAATAGAAACATCAGACTTCTGCTTTCATCATTAATAGCAAGGCTTGTAAACCTCCACCTGTAGAGTATGTAATGAATTTTGCTGCCCTCGATGCAAGCCAGTACTATTGCATGATTTTCAATTCTATGCATTGGGAAAAATTCTTAAAAGTATTTTATGTCAGAAGAAAACAACCAGAACCACTGAAAGTCAGTAACACCTATGTTACAAGACTCTCACCAGAGTGCTTGCCTTTCCTTGGACCAAATAAGGCTTCATGGATCTCGGGGAGTGGGGCAGTGGTCAAGCTTTTGCCACTTATGACTGTGAAGGACTCCAAGCTAGACCCTTGCTTTACTCCTCTCCTGGCTGGCAGTTTCCCAACCTCTTAAGAAAAATCACAATTTTTTTTCAAATATATTTCCAGTCTTTTTTTTCCTCTAGTTTTCAGACCACAATCTATCACAACCATGATTATCAAGGGTGCATATATAATTACATTCCAACAAATTATGGAAGTGTTATATTCTAAAGTGATCTAGAACAACTGCTGCCATAAAATCAGAACAGCATTATTCCCAGCCCATTAAACTAGGGTGGGATATGTTAAATATCATTTATTTATAATCTATTATAATCAATTTTTCAACAATTCTTATTTAGGTCTTGCAATAAACCATGGGAGAGAACTTAGATGTGCATTCTCAAATGTGAAAGAATGGCAAAATGTTCAGGCTTTGCATCCAAATAGTTAAACATTGTATAACTAGAATAAGATATTGCCAGATGGAAGAATGAAACCAATAGTTGAGTTTTACAGACAGACAAATACAAGTTTGGGGAACTGGCTTTAAATATAGTTCTTTGTGTAGAAGGAAGCAGATGCCAAATGAAGGGCATAACTCAAATGTAGTACAACATAATGCTTAATTCATAGTCATTAAATGGGAGCAAGGCAGTCTCTAGACAAAAAACATTCTGTAGTATTCATAGGTTTCAATCATATTAATCATGTTGGAAGTTCTTAATGACTGTATATCTACTTATAAAGTAAGAGGCAGAAGATGTAAATTCATATTTTCGATGATATACTTTTCTGTTGTTTTCCTCCTTTTGGCTAATTTTATTTTTATCAATTTATCATTCTTCCTCTATCTTTAGGCATGAATTTATTATTCTGTTAGCGGTGACTTCTGAGGATCATAAGGATCATTCTATTGGCAAAGAACCCAAAGGGCCATCTGTGTCCCAACTCTCCCAGATCAGCTCACAAATGACAGCATGCTTGAAAAAGGTAATTCAATATAAATAGCATCTGGATAAATAGCAATCAGACCTGGAAGCAAATGCCATCCTTTTCTTAGCAATGGGAGCCAAGTCATTCCCTAGAAAAATGGCCCATTATTCACTGAGAGAATACAGTCATTGCTGAGCTCAATTCCCTAGCATCTCTAAAGAATGTCAGGCAATAAGCTAGAGGAAGAGTCTTGCCTGAAAAGAGGCCCCTAGGATACATAGTTTGCATGAAGAAGGTCCCAAGCTTCATTTTTGAGATGTCCCAGTAGGGTTGGAAAAGCTTCACCCCGAAACAGAGGAAAGTTGCTCCTGATAAAAGAGAGATTTTTACATTCCCAAGATGGATAGCTGCTGCCATCCTGGGAAGCCAGTCTTGGATTAAATATACTCAATAGGGCTATTCAGTGCAGACTGAACTAGGATAAAAAAACATATAGTAGGAAGAAGATAATCCTTTCCAGGTTTGTGGGTCCCCAGTCATCTGGTATAGCATCAGTGCTGATGTTGTATGGAATGTGCCAAAAAGAGTTCTGGTGGACAATTCATTTTAAATGCACGGCAGGTTAACCCACTCAAAATATCTACATGGATGTACTTGCCAACTTCATATGTCTGTAAAAGAAGCCACCTCCTACAGCAGCTTTCTCACCTTCTGGTACCCTACAGATGGGTTCAGAATGCAATTTGCAGAATTGTCAGACAGCTTGATCTAAAGTTCCTGGGAATGATAGAGCCAAAAAATAGGGCAGGCTTTGTTTTGAGAAAGGGCTGCTCCTGAGAATATTTGGAAAGAAAATTTCAGGGGTGAAAGTTCACATGATGTTTTTGCTGAAATATAACATATACATTTTGTAATTTAATTTAATTTTAATTAATTTAATTTTTAATTTTCATCTCAGCTTTAATTTGTACATTGTCCAGGCAAGATGGATGAGAAGTAAGCAGAAGTCTTTCACTTCAGAAAAGTAACACATTCAAGAGGTCAGAACATGACCTACTGTAGGCAGTGAATCTAGAGTTGCAGCAATTCAATCTGCTAAACTCTTCAAGAGAAAGCTCTAAAATTATCTGACAGGACACTGTAGAACCATGGGGAGTTGTAATAAGAAAAAAATAATTATACACAAAGGGTATAGAAAGTAGGAAAGTTAATGAAGAAGCTAAGACCATTCTGATTGCTGAACTACAACTCCCCTTCTTTTCCACTCACCATGCAGATTACACTAGCAATAACACTAGCAAAAGCACTTAGACTTATATACCAATTCATAGTGCTTTACAGCTCTCTATAAGGAGTATTACAGTCAGCATATTGCCCACAACAATTTTGGGTCCTAATTTTACCTATCTCTGAAGGATGGAGGGCTGAGTCAACCTTGACATTGGTGGGATTTGAACTGCCAAATTGCTGGCAGCCAACAGTCAGCAGAAGTAGCCTGCAGTATTGGGCCAAGGCTAGAGTTTTGAATCTCAACTTTTAATAAAAGGTTGAAATTGTGTCCCTCTCCCTTTTTTCTTTTCATTAGGGGATTGGAGGCTAAAACATATAAAGAATGGTTGCAAGAATTGCGTATATCTAGTTTAACTGAAGGACTGGGGAAATATGATGGCAGTGTTCCAATATCTAAGGTTGCCACAAATAAGATGGGGGCCTATTATCCAAAGCACCTGAAGGATGGACAAGAAGCAATGCATGGAAACTAATAAAAGAAAGAACCAATTTAGAACTAATCAGAGATTTCCTGACCATTAGAACAATTAACCAGTGCAACAACCTGGCTGTCATCACTGGAGGTTTTTAAGAAGAAATTAGACAGCCATTAGTCTGAAATGGTGTGGGGTTTCCTGCTTGAAGAGGGATTTGGACTAGAAGACCTCCAAGGTCCCTTCCAACTCCTGTTATTTTGTTATTCATATTTCTTTCTTTCTATAAATTGTTTCCTTTTTTCCACCAGTACTGAGATTGACCCAAGATCACACTTTACTCTCAGCCTTTGAACTGACCCTCCCTCATATAGTAAAGATTCTTATGAAACTTTGTAGGCAAGCTTTATTCTTCACTTTCCTGAATTTATTGTAATATGTGTATATCATTTTTGTTTATTTATTGTTTGATTTTTTTAAAATTTAAATGTAAAATTAAATTTTAAATTAAAAAATGTGTATGCTGTTTAAACCTGGTTTAGTTCTTCTATTTCCCTTCTATATATTATAACTGTAGCAACCCCCTCCCCTCAAAATACCCAAGCTCTATTAGTATCGAGATAGAATGATAACTTTTCACAGTGAGTCCACTGTAATATTAGTTCCAACCCTAGCAGATCTGCTCATCAGAGAATCAAAAAGTTGGAAGGAATTTCCTTCTAATCCAAACCTCTACTTATTTAGTTACTATAGGTAGCTTTCCAGCCCCTATTTGAGGACCTCTGGTGAAGACCTCATAATACTTGATGTGGCAACCTATTCCATTGGTTCTTAATGTTCAGCAAACTCCTATTGAAAGAAAAGTTGAATCTGCTTCTCTATAATTTCTGTTGGTTCTGGTACTTGCTGTACTTGCTAGAAAGAGTGCAGGAAAAACAACAACAAAGATGATTAGGGGACTGGAAGCACAGAACAGTTGCAGGAATTTAATGAAAAAAAAGGACTAGGGGTGACATGAGAACAGTGTTCCAATATCTAGGGGATTGCCACAAAGAAGAGGAAGTCAAGCTATTCTCCAAAGCACCTGAAGGCAGAACAAGAAGCAATGGATGGAAACTAATCAAGGAGAGAACCATTCTAGAGATAAGGAGGGAATTGCCTGATAGAACAATTAATCAGTGGGATGGCTTGTTTTCAGAAGCTGTGGGTGCTCCAACACTGGCGGTTTTTAAGAAGAGATTGGACAATAATTTGTCTGAAATGGGTATATAGTATATAGTCTCCTGCTTGAGCAGGGTTTGGACTAGAAGACCTCCAAGTATTCTGTTATTCTCTGTCTCAGACTGCTCCTTCATTCTTCTCTCCTGCTGCCTAAGCATATTTTTTAAAAGTTTTCACTTGTAGAATTTTTCCAATCTCCTGACTACTTTTATAGCCATCTTCTGAAGACTTTACTTTTTCATAGATTATGGGGCCAGAACTGGACATAGAATTCCAAGTCAGACTGACCAAGGCCTAATAGAATGGGACAGTTACCGACCATTATGTATTCTACATTTGATTATCCTAAGTTCTAGCTCCATCACTCACTCAGCACATCAGTAGTCAATTAGATCTTTGTTTTCATTCTGAGAGGACACAAATCTACACTATGAGATGACATTCTTAAAACATCTCACTACCAGTTCATTGTATTTTTTTTTATAAAAGACCTACAGCTTATTTGTCTTTCCTTTTGCTTCTGATTACCCCCTCCCCCCTTGTGTTCTTTTGAACATTTGCCATAAGGCTCAGCACATAATGTGCTAAAGCCTTCTTGTTTCAGTCCCTGGTAATTGCCTTGGATCTATGGATACGCATTTTCTTCCATTTTTCTATATGTGTTCTTTTTTAAGCATTTCAGAAATATGTAGATGCCCATATTGGCCTCTTCCATGTCTTCCATTTTTCTTTCATCTGTTCCTACCGTTATGGGCAAGTGCACCTTCAGTGTTTTGCAGAATTTCCCAGACATGTTTCTCCTTCAGGATTTCATACCATTAGATCTGTCAAACCTATCTCAGCAGTGCATAACTGAAAAATCCAGATTCATACATAGATCTCAGTGCTTAAACTTAATACCAAGAAAAAAAAATTCAGAATTTCGGATACTCAGTAAACTTCACTTACCCCAATGTTTATTAAGTAATAAGTACATTACTGTAAACCGTTTATGTTTCTATCACATCTGTAATGGATAGACTAAACTAAAAATAAGGCTGAAATTTCGATCTTGTCCTTGCCTGATAAGTTTTGAAAATAATTTTCCTCTTTCCCTGACTCCCCTGCTGACCTTCTTTCTTTCTTATTTCTCTGAAATCCAATTTTTTGAAATAATATTTCAAAAACACAGACACAAATATTATATTGAAATAATATTTCAATATAACACACACACACCAAACTCTTCAGTATATTATAATTTCAAGATTAGCATGGTTGAAGGTAGATGATTCCCAAACTTTTAGTAATGTTTGCTTCTTCAACCTGTCCTCCCTGTTGGAAAGAATCAAGTCTCAGATATTTGATTAGATCCAGGATAGTTTCCTCTTCCAGCTTCTGACAAATGAAATTATTAACAAGAGAGGGAAAGCATTTGTGAGAGCTCAGAGTTGTAGATATCTGGATAGTTGGTATCTCCCATCATTGAAATCATATGCCTCCCACCTTTTAAAAAAGGTTTGTGATATGGCACTGAAAAGCCTCATTCATATCTTCTGCTTGTTCAGGTGCCCTGCAAATAACTTCAACAATGATATCATTTTTGTTTTACTCTGTTTTTTACTCTGTTTTACTCTGATTCTTACTGATACACTTTCAGGATTTCTGCAGTCTAATTTGCATAGGCATATTCCTTTTTTTACCTGCAGCAAAAAATTCTCTTGAATTTGTTTCTTTTGAATAAATTGTACCCATATAGGACCATGCTGCAATTGGGTTTCTCATCCCACCAAGTTTCAAGGATGCCTGAGGCAACATATTTGTCCACTTTGGTTAGGATTTCATATTTTTCCTGTTTGTTTCCCATACTCCTTCACCACTGTACTTTCTTGATAATATCCAAGCATCTTCTCTGGCCTTTTGCTTCCTCTTTTGTTTCTAGGGCTGTTGTCCTTGGCATTATAATTGGGTCTAGATTTTTTGATGTCTTCCTTCTTCTGATTTAGTTTAATATCCTCCAGATAGGATTTGATGACATTCTCTCTATTCTTCTTGATGTGTAAGTTGTTTCTTTTTTCTAAAAGTTCTAATGTTGGTAGTACACTCCATAGTTAAGGAACTCAAACAGTTCTGGTTAGCATCAGTTTTTCATTTCCAGAAGTTTGTTCTTTCTTCTTAGGGTTAGAGTTTGTTCTTTCCTCAGTTGGAAAGATTGGTGAAATATACTTGCATTCCAGATCTTTCACCTTCCTCAATAAATCCTCTCACTCCCAGTCTTTTTTTCTGGCAGTGTTGTTCATCATCATATGAATCAATAGGAAGGGGTAGTCATTTGTGGATTTGAAAAGTATTAGCATTGTCTGCCCCATGCTAGATATGAGTACCAGGCAGGTAATGCACTTCTTGCAACATTATTTTAGCTCTCTGCTGATTGTCAGTTGTCTTCTTCTTGTCAAGAAATTACTCACCAATGTGTCTTCTTTGTAATAGCATGTGGGAATAACCTTGGGAAATGGGCAAGAGACATATATCCAAGGAAATGGTCAGACTTGGTCCACATAAATAATGTGGGTATTGCAAATATCTTAGAAGAGACACTCCCCCCCCCCCCCCCCCNNNNCCCCCCCCCCCCCCCCCAGTGTCTTGGGATATAAGGGCAATGGGGACAATTGTGCTGTCAAACTGTCAAGGTTCTGTTAATGTAAGCTTAGTATAAAGTAGAGCTAGTATTTACACTACACTTGATCTTGGACAAAAGACCAAGAATTTCTAGGTATGTTTCTTGCCTGGACTAACTCACAAGGCTGACATTCTCATTTTTGTTTCCTTGGATTAATAGTTTTAATTTTTTTTTAAAAAAAATATGTAAATTGTTTTGAGGCATTTTAGTAAACAAGTGTTTAAAATATGGAAAATATATCACAATTCTGTTTACCAACAGAAGCTATTGGGTTGGTAAATTCCCCCTGTGTTTGACCACCTTAATTTCACAGAAGCAGTTTTTTAAAAAAACAACTATGATTCAATGATAAGATGTCCACTAGCTTTATTGTCACAATTTCTAATCACCCCAGGAATGAGAGTGGAGATGTTAAAAATGGCTCAGAAAATAAAGATGAGATATCCCATCTTCAGCCAGTTTGCTTTGAATGTCTCCATAACAATGAGAGATGGTTTCTGCCAACTTTATTCTCATTATGCCCTTTCCAATCTTTCATAAAGCATCATCTCACTGCAACTTTACCTTGAACTTCCCTCTGGTGTGCTTTATTGTGTCACTATGCATAACTCAGAGCTCTTTCCTGTTCAGCATAGCTTTAACGCTGCAGGAATTCATTAAAATTCCCTTCCAGAGTCTTCACCCAATCTGGGTCAGTCACTTTGCCTGACATGTGATCTTCCCTTAATGCTCCATAAATGCTCTCCTAAATATTATCCTGAAGGCATTTCTTCTTATCCAGGTAATTCTCTTGTGGCCTTCAAGCTTCAGTGTTGGAAAATCAGCATGCCTCTGCACTATTTTGCCTCCTGCTTCCTGTTTTTGAGAATGTATCTTCATCAAACATGGTGCAGAGATCAGTTGCAATGCAAACCTGGGTACCTCAGGTCTACAATCTAGGAAGATTCAATATTATGACAATTTATAACATAGATAGAAGGGTAGCAGCCTCCACTCTATGAGCTGTGAGATCAGCAGTTCTGTGAAAGTAGATCTAGTCCTCCGACAAGACTTTTATAAGTACATTTTAGATATTTAGGAGATAACAATATAATGCAACAGACAGAAATATCTCTTTTGGCACACAGTTAACAGAATAACAGAGTTGGAAGGAACCTTAGAGATCTTAACACATCTTATGCAAACCATTGACACTGAATATAATCAATAATGTGACCCACCCATTCTTGGGAAATATTGATTCCAAAAATCTGCCAATTTCCTTAATTCATCAAAATTCATTTTTCATGTGAAAGTTATTGGTCACGAGTTATCCACTTGATTCTTTATCATACAAATCAGCTTGTCTCTGTTCATCGTCTTTTTCATTTTTTGATCCAGTGAAGCACAGTATTCACATCCACACAGTTATCATCATAGCACAAAGTGCACACAATGCATTTAGTAGTGAAGTTCAGTTGAAGGGAACATCCTTTAATATTGGAGGATTTACTTTTTATCCAACCTCATTTATTACCAGCAATATTTTATTAGAAAGAGGCAGCAGGTCTAGATTCTATTACTTTGTGGCTGGGTTGGCAAATCATGCTAAATTGTGGTCTTTAAGCTATAAGCCATGAATCATACTGTCTGTGTTTGCACTTCATACTAAAGTATACATGGTAGTCATTCAGGTTTGAAGATACACCATTATGCAGTTCATCTGTGGAAGGAAAGTGGCTCTGCAGTCCCAGTCTGGAAGTGTCTAGCACATTAGGGGCACTGGAAGTCCTTTACTGTAGTGAGTGTGATTTGGTGATGCTGCTTGTGTTTTCTATCAGTTTTTGGTTATACCTGTCTTCAAAACCAATGGAGACTTCATAGAATTAGATTCACCAGCGTATTCTGTCAGCAGCTGCAGTTTTATTCCCCTTGGTTAAATATCACAGAGGCTTAGGGTTTCTTTCATGTCTTTGTGGCACTTGCATGTTCCACCTGGAGGTCTCTTCCAGATTCCAGTACATGAGACAGCAATTGGCAAGAGAAACAGCAATCATTTATTTTATGATGTATCTCACTATTCTTGTCTGTACCAGGACTCAAAGCTGATGGACTCTGCACAATGCAAGATCTTTGGATGAGAGATACGATCTCATCAGCAAAATGAAGGATGGAGTGGAGAGTACCCAATTTGAAATTTTTGCAGTTGTTGTCAGGCCTTTGGTACAGAGTCCAGAATTCACATCCATGCTAATCCAAGTCTATTTCTTTGTAGAAAGACCAGTTGCTCAAGATGATGCTTCCCAAGTAGTTGAAACTGTTTATATTTGTCAGCTGGGTGTCAACAACAGTGATTTTTAGTTCTAAGGGATGGTAACTATTTCACATTGGCTGGTAAAGTATTTCAGTTTTGTTCAGGTGAACAACAGCATATGAGAATTTGTTTAGCATGAACTATAGATCACTGCCTTTGTGCAGCAAAAGTGCACAGCCATCAGGTAAGAGGTTTTTTTTTTTAATAATTATATAAGAAAACATTTTGTACATTCAAGCAATGAAGGAAGGTTTAAGATGTTGTTTTTAGTTGTGAAGTCATGTCTGACCCATCGCAACCCCATGGACAATGTTTCTCCAGATCTTCCTGTCCTCTACCATCCCCCAGAGTCCATTTAAGCTCATGCCGACTGCTTCAGTGACTCCATCCAGCCACCTCATTCTCCGCCACCCTGTTCTTTTTCTTTTTTCTTTTGCCCTCAATTGTTCCCAGTATTAGGCTCTTCTCCAATGAGTTCTTACTTCTCATTAGGTGACCAAAGTATTTCAGTTTCATCAGGTCTAAGACAGAGCTGTCAGGTCTAACATAGAGCTCAAATAGAACTGTCCAATTGGTACCTGATGTATACTCTCTCTTTCAGACCCTGGAGAACCTAACAACATACAAGTGAAGAACACATTGAATAAAACTGGGGTTTACAAGCAAACCTGTTTTACCTCATTGGAAATCAAAAGTGAAGCTGATGTATTACTGTTGTAAAGAGCCTGTCCTGACATTTTCTTGTAGAGTAGCTGAATCAATTTCACAAATTTTTTTGGACATATGTAACATCCCAGGATTATCAGAGAAATTCCCTGTTTACAATGTCAACAAAGAAACTACATTATAATGGTGCAAACACAGACTGTCTCAAATCACAAATAAACTATATATTTGCTAAATTCAATTTATATATCTTACTGTAGTTTAAGGGATGTATTTATTCTAGTAGAGTGGAACAACTTCATAGAATGGAGATTCAAACTGATCAACCAGACTCATGGATGATCTGATCTATATACCAACTAGTGAGTTTTTTGTTACCTAACTTTATTGCTTTCATCATATTTCTACATCTCCCAGAATTCCAAGTCAGCATGGCAATAGTTGAACATTCTGGCATTTGAAATCCATACTTCTATAAAATGTCAGCATTTTCAGTTGCTGTTTAGAATAAGGCAGATTCAAAAGAAAATCATGGTCAGGTTTTAATCTGAATCCATTCTTTATTTTGAAACATGTGAAGATGGCTATTTCTGAGATGTCCTTTTGTGCTTCATGAAAAATCCTCATGAACCCTCCTGTGTGAGAAATTGTTAATAAAATGCCATTTAACTTTGAAAAAGAAAATGACAATCTTTATTTTAGATTGATAGACTCTCTCATCTCCCAAGTCATTGCTCTATTAAAAAAAATTGAAACATAATGAAAAGTTTTGAAATTTTAGCATGCTTTCATGCTTATGCCCAAATGGCAATTGTTTTGATATCAACAACATTGTGTCTATGGAGATTCTCAGTCATCCAGGTCATGGTGTCCCAAAGGTGCTTTTTCAAAAGGCAGCTGGATTTTCTTTGTTTTTCCTTGAAGATGTTTCACTTCTCATCCAAGAAACTTCTTCAGTTCTCTCTGAAAGTCTGGTTGCCTCTTGAAAAAGTACCTTTGGGACAACAACATTGTGAACAGAGTTGACTTGAATATACAGTACATGGAGAATGATACTGCTTTATCATCATGTGCTTCCTATTGTGTAGAATTATTACCATGCTTTCACTCAATAGACATGAGGGTTAAATTGAACACATCCTTATGGGAAACTAATAACATCTGTGGTTTTGTTGTTCAAATAAAAAAAATAGAATTTATGTTTCCATTTTAATTATATAGCTGATAAGATAATGTCCCATTCCAGTTCCAATTGCCGATCTTTCTCCCCTTGAGCCATTCTTCTCTATGCTTTTCAGAATGTAAGTTAAGCAATGTCAATTATAAAGTTACCTTAATTTGTTTATTCTGAAAGTATATAAAGTTGATGAGTTTGGAAAGGAAGAGATGGAAGGAAGAAATAGAGGAACTAGTAAGTAATAGCAAAACATGCAGAAAATTATATATTTTTTGCTTTCATCTATGATTGCTTAAAGTTTTTCAGTATACAAGTGTGTGTGTCTATGTGTGTAAGTGTGTAATGGGTAACTTAACTTAAACTTTCACTTAAAGCCAAAATTCCATATTTTGGTATCTTTCATATGCATTACCTTGTAACTCAAGTTTGTAACTCACCTTTGCTCCAGATGACCAACAAATATGCTAGTTAAGAGATTGTGGAATTTCCTGACACTATGTGTCATAACAACTATTTTGATGTGTTGATTGTCTTAGAGCTATGTGTAACTCTGCTTTACTTTATTATAGTTGCAGGAGCTTACTTTATCTATGAATTTTCCAAAAGTATTCCAAACAACTAGTCACAAGAGACAAGAACGCTGCTCTCTCTGTCTCCAACCTTACTGTCCCCTAGACAAGGGGACACTTTACAGTGGGAGTTGTCATTTGCATAGGGTGCCTTGCACAGGTTTCCATCTAGAAGCTTAGGAAACCTCCTGACAGAGTAATGGATGCTGGTGAATTTTCAATGCTTTTCTGCATCAGTTAGGAAATTAGATTATGTCAACAATCAGTATTTGATGGCTATGTATATTATTAGATCTTTTAAAAAAACAAATATCTCACTCACCCTTGCAAATGAAGTGACCTGTGTGCCCTAACTTAAAACATATATCATTTTGCAGTTATTAATTTGGGCTGGCACCTATTTTCTCTTTCTTTGTATTTTCTGGATAAAATTCTTACAGCTCTGCCAGTCCCATCTATCACTTGGAGGCAGCTGTACCATTGGCTCAGAAAGGATCCATTGAATAGTGTTCTACATACTGTTTCAGCCCTGAGGTAAAATCTGTTACAAACATAAATCTGTTGTTTTTCTCCCCCTTTTTTCATGAGCTCATTTATCACATGTAACAGGGTTTAAATTTATCCAAAATGCTCCCACAACTAAAATTTCCCACAAGTAAAATCTGAGTCATTGTGTTCTAGTTGGACAAAAAATAAAAATATAATTTAGAATCCAGCAGAAATAGCATATAGGCTCCAGGCAACATGCAAATAAGTGAGCCATTTTTTTGAGGCAGGAAATTGATAAAATAAGTAAGCTACAGGGGGGATGAGCAAGTCGTAGCCCAAAGATTATGGTATTTTAATTTCTAGCCTGCACTGAAATCTTGCTGAAATTATGTAAGCCCGGTCTGGCTGAATCAGATAGTGGGAAATCTCACAAACTATCTTAATTTCAACCACCAAAGATAGATAGGATGTAAGGCTACAACTGTATAAACCAGTTTGAGACACTGTGTATGACTCAGTAAAGAAGAGCTGTAGGTCTATGGAAATTCTTAGTCATCCAGGTCATGACTGTCCCAAAGATGCTTTTTCAAAAGACAACTGGACTTTGTTTTTCCCTGAAGATGCTTCACTTCTCAGCCAAGAAGCTTCTTCAGCTCCTGTATGCTGTCCAGTCATGACCAACTGTAGAGGGAACTCATCTCCATTTTGATTGTAAAATTGAGCAAATTCACCTTGCTTAGCGATGGAAATTCTGCTCCTAACTGTGTTTGTAAATTGAGCACTACCTATAACGGAAAAGCATGTTTGTATTGTTACCAATAAAAGTACAGGGTCACAGGAGCTGAACTTTACTTGAAGAATACCTTCCCCTGTGTGTGATTATGATATTTTATCTAGAATTTTTTTTCTAGCTCACTGTTTCTGAGAGATCAGTCATTTGCCCTTAAATTGGATCCAAAAGAAGAATGTATGTACTTTGCTAAAGTAAAAGGTCAAGTCCACAGGGTCATGGATAGCAGTAAAGCACATCAAGGGCAGTTTTCAGCATTTTAAGGAATGGATGGAAAAACTCCTGGCTGAAAGCCTGAAGAGACACTGCAAGTTAATGTTGGCAATGTTGAAATATCTGTCTCAATACTCTTGATTCACTATTAAGGAAGCTTCCTGTGTTCCATGATCACACCAAGATGACCTAAATGCACCAAAACGTGAAGACTTTTGAGTGGAAGAAGCAGATTAGTCATTGGTTTGACCATGTGAAAAAATGAGGATGTTGATCAATAGTGCAACTGGAGTACAGGGCAAATGTGAATTGTTTTATACCCTCATCCCAACCCTCATCTGTTCTTAGCTGTAGAAAACCAACTTCTCCTGAGACCAGTGAAAGTATCTCCCTGGAATCTATGGAGATTTTCAGTCATCCAGGTCATAACTGTCTCAAAGATGCTTTTTCAAAAGGCAACTGGACTTGTATTTCCTTGAAGACATTTCACTTCTCACTTCTATCCAAGGAACTTCTCCAGTTTGAACAAAGTCTAGTTGCTTTTTGAAAAAGCACCTTCGGGATATCTCCCTCGAAATTACCGCAGTTCCAGGAGGTTCTGAATAGAATCAGGCATGGATGAGCTAATGCTCATCCTATCATCTTCCCCATGTCAAATATTTAGACTTAGAAAGGGTTGGTGGAAACAAAATACATGAAATAATCCATTTAATGCCAAATCTGATATGATATGTAATGTATTGCTAGTAGTTTGCTGGTCCATATATTTTGTATTGCCCATGGGGCAGGTTCCTCAGTTTATACTGATTGATTGATTGATTGATTGATTTCTTGATCCTTGGCTGAGCACTCTAATACATACCCATCCCATTTAGTGATCATTTGAAGTTACAATGACACTGAAAATAGTGATTTATGACCATTTTCACCCTTATGACTATTGCAGCATGCCCATGATCATGTGATTTTCATTCAGATACTTGACAAGTGTTCCACAGTTATGTCGGTTGTAGGACTCCAGGGTCATGTGATAATCTTTTGTGACCTTCTGACAAGCAAAGTCAGTGGGGAAGCCAGATTCATTTAACAACCATGTTATTAGTTTAACAACTGCAGTGACTTAACAAATGTGGCAAGAAAAGTAATAAAAAAGGGCAAAACCCACTTAACAACATACATTCTGGGCTCAATTGTGGTCCTAAGTTGAGGACTACCTATATTAGGCATATTAATTCTATTTAGAATAGACACTCGTGGAAGTCCATGAAAGCCATACCATGTAAGATTTTTTAGATTAAACTTTTCAGACCCAGCACTTTCATTTAAAGATAAGGAAAAAATTGATGGTAAGATCTGTATAATAGTGGAAGACTCTACCTAACAGAAGCTGTGAGTTTTCCATCTCTGGAGGCTTTTAAGAAGAATGGTTTAATTAGTTTCTCAAGAATGGTTTAATTAGTTTTCCTGCACACTGCAGAGGGTCAGAATAAATGTCTCTTTTGGTTCCTTCTAATTCCACAATTCTATGATTCTGTAGATCAACATACTTGGAAATTATTAGGAGATGATAAAAGCAGCAGCAGGGATCTCAATAAATACAAGTTCTACAGATAAGCCTAATCAATCAGTAATTTACATAATTTTGACACAATCTGTGCTTATAGCAATCAAAAGTTTATTGTCCTTTCCTTGTTATACTCAGGAACATAGTTCAGGCTTGACAGATGCAATATGTAACACATATTTAGTAATTAACTGAACAATAATGTCAAAAATGTGATTTGGCAAGTTAAAGCCAGACACCACTAGCACGACAAATCTTATTATTAAAAATATTTTTATTTATACTCATTAAGCATCTAAAATCTAATTGCTTAAGCAATTTCATTGTAGAATAGCAAAAATGCAACAAAGGTCGATTGATTTTATGTTAGGAATTAGGAGTCCAGTTCAGAATATGTTTTGAAAATCCATATAAATTAAATGAGGCTCCTAAATAGGCTATTTGGTTTGAGTTTTTGGTTGCTATTGTACACTTGGATAATCAAGAATGAAGAGCAAGGATCTATAAAATGGAATAATGTGATACGAATAGTCCTACTACTGGATGAGTTCATAGCTGATTAAACAACCATAGCAAGTGTGTAGTTCTTAATGAAACTCTATCTATATAAAGGGAGGTTCATAATGAGCTCTATGTGTAATTTTGGATTGTCACAACACAACAATACTTTATTCTGAGAAACTAGAAAGAGTAAATGAAGACAAAAAGATGGCGAGAGGTTTAGTGGCTACATCCTATGAATAATGGTTAAAAAATTGCATATGTTTAGTCTAAAGAAAAGAAAACAGAGGGAGCGTTATACAGATCTACTAATATTTGAAGGATTATCACAGGGAATAGGATATTGATTTATTCTCTGTAATGGTCATGGTTAGAAGAATCAGAAGGCTCTACAGAGACAGTCCAAAATTCAAATTGAGAAGGAATTTCATGAGTATGAAACTATTAATGAGTAAAACAGCCTTCTGGACATGTGGATAATTTATCATGCAGGATGTCAAAGATTGAAGATCTTTTTTCTGTTAAGGAAAACATATTAAGCTGATTCTGGTAAAAATGGGAGAGACCCAATTTAGAGAGGCAGAACTCCTTTCTATAGAAAGATCAGAAGGTGCAAAAATTTTGCTTTCTAAAAGTCCTTTTGGACCAGTCTAAAGTTGAAGTAGTTGGTCAGGATCTAAGCCATAAGAAGAGGCCTCAGAACTTTTTCTTATTAGCATTCATAGGTATTCACAAAATGGGAGCAAGGTATGAACGAATGACATGTATCATGGAATTGTGCAAACTATACAAAATACATAATTGTGTCATACTCCAGACAGCATTGTGGCTGCTAGATGCCTTTGTCAGCCTGGTAAACATTTGGAAATTTTTTCATGCCTATCCTTAGCTGGAAACTGATCGCTTTAGTCTGTCTTTGTTTCACTGAACTGATTGTTATACTGGATCTATCTCTTGGCTGTATTAAGCACTGATGATTGTAATGTTTTCCTTTTGAATGTATGATGTGTTTTAAGCTACTCAGAGTTATATACTGAGATGGACTGTTGTATAAATTGATTAAATAAATAAAATGTATCTGAAGAGGAAATATTTCTATAGATTTGTTCTAATAGCTCAGGCATGAGGCTAGAAACCAGAAGACTGTGAGTTTTACTTCCACCTTAGCCACAAAAGTCAAATGGATAACTTTTGGCTGTTACTCTTTCTCACCCAACCTACCTCATGGGATTGTTGTTGTGGAGGAAAAAGGAAGGAGTATTAAGAATGTTCACTGCCTTGAGTTATTTATTTAAAAATATACAGGATAAAAATAAATAAAAAAATACCCTTGACTGCCATTGAGATTGTTTTGCTATAATAGTTAAAACAAATATTCCTTCTCCCCACCCTAATTCTCATAGGTTTGGAACTCCTGATCCCAAGACCGAAATAAACTTTTTTTATAAACACTTTTTAAAGAATGTCTAGGCTTTTATCTCTCATTTTCACTTGTAACTCAGATAAATCCTGTAACAATAGCCATTAAAGGGTGTTAAAATGGTTGCTGGTTTGTCCTTAATTAACTCATGAATGTGACTTTTGCTCACATCCAAGGGCACATCTAGCAGTTGTCCAAAATCAAATCAGTTATTTCCTTTTAACAGCCTTTAATGACTTCATGATTGATTAAGAGCATTCACTTGACTTGAACGAAATGATTCTGTTATATTCACAACTGGCAAAGTAGGAGAAGGGTGGGGAGTTTCCTGCCTTGCATCTATCCCCATCCCATCATTCAAGTCTCTGTGTGAAGCAGAAATTCTCTTCTGCAGGAATTAACAGAGGATTTCACACTTTGCTGGGTAAGAAGATGATCTGAAGAAAGTCATTTAAAACATCAGATTAAGGGGGAGGGGGGGAAATGAAGGTGTTGTGTTTTTTTTGTATTGCTAAAGATGTGTTGTAGGAAACACATAACACATTTCTTTCTCCAGTAGTACAGCTTGACTGGCTGGCTGCTCCTTTACTTGAATTACTGATTGGAAAATAATCCATCTTCCCACATCAACAGTGAAAGATAATTGCCTAGCAGAACTCAAACCGAAAGTTTACTGAAAAAGTACAATGCAGATCATAGGAATGTATCAGGCATCGTTCCAAATTAATTTCTTTAGCAACTTAATTCTGTGTTGCTTAGTATAAATTCTAATTCAATTCAATGAGATGTCTATTTGATATTTAATTCTATATATCAATAATGAAGTTGCTCTATGCAGCTTCTGATATAGTCAAATCCATATACAACAGGGAATTTTAACAGACTTGGAGAAACAGATCTGCAGAAGCAGGAAAAAAAGTCAATCAGTTTGGAAAACAGCCCTGTAAAGACAAAACATGCTCAGTGGCAAAATAAATCCAAAAAAGAATGTTTTTTCTTAAAAAGGGAATCTATAAGTTCTAGATTACTGACTGCACCTCTAAAATGATGATATTAGTTGGCTTTTGCTTTATTTCCAGCTTATAATATAAACAATATATTTGATTCCTCTTTTTACTGTATTTCATAAATGTGCATAGTCAAATTCTGGAGTAAGTTGATGAATATCAAATGTTAAAGAAATAGATTTATTTAGCATATATATATATATACACTGGATATCTGTTCCTGTTTAATAGAATGAATGTCTATGGAGATTCTCAATCAACCAGGTCATGGTTTTCCCAAAGGTGTTTATTCTAAAAGGCAGCTGACCTTAATTATTATTTTTTCTTTGAAAACATTTCACTTCTCATCCAAGAAGCTTCTTGGAGTAGTAGTTTAATAGAGCATTCCATGATCTAACCTGTTTTGTCCGGAAAAACGCGAGGTAGACCGGGTTCCAACAGCAAAGTCTTTATTTAAGTCAGGATGTAGAAAAAGGAACTTGGCTTCAAGCCGCCGCCGGTCTTTTTATATCTTCGGCCGGCCAGGCTTGCACAATGACAGTTGTATATTTTGCCGCCTTCCCGCGCTGCAGGATTGGTTCAAAAGAAACCAACTCCCTCATCGTTCTTAGTACCGAAATAGGAATGCATTATTTGAAGCCGGTATTGCATACAGAAGACCCCTCCCTCTTGTTCAGTTTACGTCGCGACGTAGTCTCCGCAAGTAGGCGGGCGCTTACTTCGGGATCCGACTGGACCTGGCGCGTCATTTGTTTGCGGTCTTGACCGTTCGGAGGGTGTTGCTGTTTCCTCTGCGCTTCTCTCTGGAACCGTCTGGAAGGGTGAAGGCCTGCATTCAATGCCGGCCCGCCTGAGTTGCTTGGGCCGGCGGCTTGCCGCCGCTCCCTCCCGTTCCTCTCCGGGCAGGTTGAGCCGGCTGCTGGCTCCCTTCGGTGGTTCTGTCATGCAATTTCCTCCAAACAGTGAGTCTTCATGTTTGGCTCTTTTTGATTTGTTTTGTTTATCGGCGTTCGTTTTTTAAACGGTCTTTATGTATTTTTCGTGTTTCCCCCCCCTCTTTGGTTTGAAATTCCTCTCTTTGTCGTTGTTTGGTGTGTGTTTCAATTCGCTCCTTTCTAAGTTTCGGGACCGGAGCTGGTCAAAGTGCCGCTTCCACCCTGCCCATCGTCTCCGTTAATCGGTATGACTTGGCTGTTTAGGTCTGTGATTTTGTCCCGTACCACACAATGGGTGTCCGCGTAAAAAATTTTTGGCGGTATAGCAGGTCGCCAATTTAAAACTCCTGAGTCGTGTAGTCCCTGGAGAATTTGTCAGTGGGGGCATTTACGGCCCCGACGCCTGGCCGTTTTGGGAAGTTGGTCGTACCGATCTACGCTGATCCTCGAGTTTCTCCCCATCAGTAGTTCTGATGGTTTGGTTGGTTGGACTGTGTTATATGTGGCGGGTGAGTAGCCTGTTTATTTTGCTTTGGATGTCCCCATTGTCCATTCTTTCTAGCCCTCCTTGGTAAACCTGACATTCTTTCAGCCCTACCATTGCGCCGGATGAGCCGGCGCTTGAGGGCATGTCTTTATACCTAGGGGCTAGGGTATTGTTCGAATGTAGGCTGGTTAGTGAGGTCCGTTATCGGACACTAGTACGTCTGGCAGGCCGGGGTTGCAAAAAGTTTGTCTAGTTCCTTTATTACCATTTCTGTTGTCGTTGATGGCATGATTTTTACCTCTAGCCAATTTTGAGTATTGCGTCCACGACAATCAGAAACGTGTGTCCCCTTAGTGGGCCTGCGAAGTCGATATGGATCCGCGACCAGGGGCCCCTTGGTATTTTCCCAGTCCCTATAGGTGCCTTGGGGGAGCTGGTCTGGCTCTCTGGCATTTGTTGCACGAGGTGACCCCATATATTCAAGTGCCTTATCAATGCCCGGCCACCAGACATAGCTCCTTGCAAGCTTTTCATTTTAACAACTCCCGGGTGTCCCTTCATGCAACATGCTCAGAACCCTTGTTTGTAATTTGTTTGGGATGAACTAACCCGCTCACCCACACAGTAGACATCCTTCTCTATAGATAGTTCGGTTTGTCTGGTCCGGAAAGGTTAAAAGTCCGGTTTTTGTTTCCGCCGAGCTCCTACCTACCCAGTATACAGTCGCGGCGGTCAATGGGTCTTTGCCGTGCGCTCTGGCGACACATTCGCGAAGTGGTAGAGTCGCGGGGCATGTCTCTATTTGTAGGGCGGTCATCGTTGTTGCCGGGTCTTCTTACGTTGCTGGCAATGGCTGCCTGCTTAAAGCGTCCGCATGGGAAATTGTTTCCCTGGCCGGTGTATTTAGGTTGTATGAGTAGGCTGCTAAGGAACTCCGACCACCTAGTCATTCTGGGGACAGGTGTTTGGTGTGGGTTGTTTCCCGCCAAAATTCCAAGTAGTGGTTTGTGGTCTGTGACAATTTGAAAAGCCGCCCGTACAGGTATTCATGAAAACGTTTACCCCAGCCGCGACAATTGCTAGCGGCCTCTCCGTCCACGTGGCTGTAGTTTCGCTCGGCTTTTGATGAGAGTTTTTGAGAGTATACGCGACGGGCCTCTCTTCCGTCTGGATTGGTGGCTCAGGATGCTCCGACTCCAACGGTGATGCGTCGCAGGTCACTCTCAGTGGTAAGGTGTCGCTGATTGGATGAGAATGGTATTCGAGGTTAGCAATCCCTTCTCTTCTCACCTCTCTTCCGCGCTGGCACAGCGCCCTCGTTCGTCTTCGTGCTCGCACCCCACATGCTCCTCCCAACCATTGGCCTGTTGCATGCGCTGGCCCACTCAACAAGTATACTCCCACCCGCGGTGTAGCGGTTCTGCTATTTGTGGGCGCTTAGTTTGGTCGGGAAATAAAGAAAAAGACGAAAGCGCTAATAAATAAAGTTATATAGGAGCCATCCCCAGAGATGGCTCTGTAACTCGCTGCCGTTAACCGAGCATTTGCTCTGGTGCGTTTTTAGTGGTTTGGGTTGTTCTTCGGTGGTGTGTACAAACGCCTCGTCACTCATCTTAAGGAGTCATATATAAACTCCAGATAATTCTACACGAACTATACTTACTTCTTAGACCTAGAGGGCAGCACGTCCAAATATTCAGACCTTATCGCGCTACAGTTAAACTTTAGACAGCGTTCACGGCTGATCAATTGGAGTATAGACTGACACAATTTGGTTAAGTGTCCTTTTAGCTGGTGGGCTTACCAATCGGTATTATTTGCCTGAGAAAAGAGCTCGCGCGAAGTACGGTTACACGAGACCACTGAGTATTGCCAGTATAAGAGGCGTTCACCATGTAGGCTTGCGAATAACTAACGAATCCCGAATTCTCAAATCCAATCCAAGCAACAACCCTTACCACCTGAGAGGACCTGCCGACCGGCATCACCGCTTTATGGAGTACGACGCCCATCTGAGCCCAACTCCACACAGCGCGGTGCTACAAGAGCTAGCACGTCACAAATTGCGGACGTCTCCTTACGTTGAACTGCCAATTTTGTCTGTAAAGTAACTACTATCGTCTGATTCCCATCCACAGCGCTCCGAGCTCGCGAGGAATCCTATGCGAGCTCTGATTCGCACGCCAAATGCTCGACACGACCCAGAGGCGTTGGCCCGCCAAAACTTACTTCTCGCCCACAGGGGAGGTGTAGCCAAGCGCTGAGGGAGCGCAGCCGGGGGTAGGGTCCTCCACTGTCGGGTTATGCGTGGTTCATCGCGGTTGCGCTCTGTAGTCACACAGATTCGATGTACCATATCGGCTTAAGTCGGTGTGGAGTGATCGGCCGGTTTCCCAATTGTGCTGCGATGGGTCTTCAAATCTATGCTTACCCTGGGCACCCACTAATTTATTAAGGACCTTGATTCACGATCTTTAGCTATTTTAAGGCAAACTGGATGACGCGAAATGCCGCCTCGGTAAGTCTAGTTCAGACGGGCTACTTGTGGAGTCTAGCCACTCAAACGAGAAGGGATTATCCACCGTTGCTCGCCACGAATAGAGTCCGTACGAGAGACAAGCTCGGAGTTTGTTTCTGTGTAAGCTAGCCCGTACTAGGTCTTCCACTCCCAGAATCGGATTGTAGCTACACCCAACCGGCCCAGGATCTAAACAACAATTTCCCGATTCGGCTCGAGACCGATGCTCAAAGCACACGCGCAAAACAGGACGTGCGAACCATTCGACAAAGCAACCAGAGAGAAGACCTCGGCCGTGTCTCACGTTAGAGACTCAGGTGACACGCAGATCTCGATCACTGCAATATTTATAAGATTTAGAACTGCTGCCATGCGCAGCTACGCGTAACTCAAGGATTCTCTCCGCGATGATGTAGTGTCGCCAGAGCCACGGGAAGCCCCCATCTCCGCCGCCCACCTACTCTCACGGGCCGCGCTCCACGCAGCTGGCGAAAACTCACACCGCGCCACGCACCCCTTTCCTCGATCAGCTACCTCTCTATGCGCTGTCGTACTCTCACGCTTTCTCCCGCTCGCGCCCAGCAAACTCCGGCGCAAGAGGAATCACAGTGCCTCACTAGAGGCTAAGTCGCGAGAGAATAGTTATGGGGTGAGGACGCGAGACATAGACAGACGAAGGGATCCCGAGGTCAACAGCTCCTACCATTTCGACAGGGATCTACTACAATTATACTCAACCAATAGGTACTCGTTGACCATGTCTGTCCGAGCCTTCACCGCGCGCCCCGATTAACCGCGCTCCCACTTGGTAATCAGTTTAGAATATGTAGATATGTACAGTCCTTCTGTTGCTGGTCAGCACGTCATGTATTCTTCTCGGCGCTCGGACTGCTGCCATTCTGATATAAGTGCGTCGACATCTGAAGGCTTGTCACGGCCTCGGCCGCCCGCCGCGCTCGCCACCCCACCCACCTCCCGTCCCCACTCCTCCGCCCCGGACAGCTCTGTCTTTAGCGTAGGCGCTTAGCCTACAGCACGCCACTCCTCTTCTACAGAGAGTTGAGCCCTCCGTATTCATTGCAACTGTCGTGACATGAGCATCGGAGAAAAGCCCCTGCATTTCACGCGTCCGTCGGGAGTGACCTCCCTGGCCTCGCGCAGGAATCCCAATCGACTCGCCAGGCCCCACAAGGGACACACGTTTCTGATTGTCGTGGAACGCATACCTCAAGATTGGCTAGAGGAAATATCATGCCATCAACGACAACAGAAATGGTAATAAAGGAACAGACACACTTTTGCAACCCACGGCTGGCAGAACGTACTAGTGTCCGATAACGAACCTTCAAACTACCCTACAATTCGAACAATACCTACGCCCTAGGGGTAAGCATGCCTCACTAGCCGGCGGCTCATCGCGCGGCAATGGTAGGGCTGAGAGCAATGGTCAGGTTCCAAGGAGGGCCTAGAAAGAGGAAGATGGGGCACCAAAGCAAAACTAAACAGGCTCTCACCGCAAGCATATAAACCAAGTACCACAACCAACAAAACCCCCAAAACTAGCTATGATAGTAAGTGCAAGAAGGCCCCCCGCCGCCATTCCACGCAAAATTTCTTTTCGCGCTCTTTTTGCGCATCGTGCGGTGAGCCTCGTGTCTCGTCATCTGACCGGACTCTCCCCATATCTTCGTGGTGGGTGGTAACGGGAGGATTGTTTCCCTTTTTGTGGCTCGATGGGGTTTTGTTCGTCCGCTCGACTCGTGTTCATCGTGTCTCGATGGTAACGCGCCGACTTTTTTCGGCGGCTTCGGGCGGCTGTGGCTTCCGCGATGGCCTCAACTAGGTTGATGTTCGGGCTTGTTCAGCACAGTTACTTTGTGCCTGCTGAATCGCTTAGCCGCCAAGATTAACCGTCCCATAGCCTCGCGAGGTTTGAGAGATGTCGCATTCTCGCCTCATCTGTCGGAGTGGGCGGCCACGAAGTCGGCTACCGTCTCACCCTCTTTTGGGTCTCCCGGTAGGAATCATTGCCGTCTTATGGAGGTTTGACACCGTTGGTGCGTGTGCGTTTTCATGTAGTTTCTGGAAGTTCGGACCAGGTGTAGCCTGCGTAACGTCTCGGGTGTGGCCTGTCGGCAGGGCTTTTGCACACTTCTTGAAAATGGGGTCGCAGCGTCCGGCAGTGCGTTAGATAAAGACGGGCTCTTGGTTGCGTGTGGTCGGGCGAGACATGTCTTCGCTCTGCGTTGCGTCTCCAGGTAGACGGCCTGCTAGACAAGCGGTCTGGCCATACGAGTCCCAGTCTTTCCCGCCTCGTTGGAGTCCGCAAAAGGTGGCGGAGGACGGAGAGCGTTGCTTACCAGCCAACCCTTCATTTCTCTGAATATGTTTCGCGAGAAGCTATCGTTCCGGTCCACCTGGCTAAGACCGTCCCGACGCAATCTCTCGTCCAGTGGATCCTGCGTTGACTCCCTGTCGGCATGTTTCGGGAAAAACGCGAGGTAAGACCGGGTTCCAACAGCAAAGTCTTTATTTAAGTCAGGATGTAGAAAAGGAAACATTTGCTCAAGCCGCGCCGGTCTTTTCTTATATCTTTTGCCCGGCCGGCATTGCCAATGACAGTTGTTTAATTTTGCCGCCTTCCCGGCGGCTGCAGGGATTGGTTTCAAAAGGAACGCAATCCCATCATCGTTCTTAGTAGGCCAATAGGAAGCATTATAGGAACCAATCCCTCATCGTTCTTAGTAGCCAATAGGAATGCATTATTTGAAGCCGGTTATTTGCATACAGAACATAACCCAATGGTCCCAACATTTCCATCTTGGCGGCCCGGCTTGGCATGGGGGTGGCATGTCAGTGGCAAGCACACAAATGCACACACTTTTGTGACATGGCATTTGTGCACCTCTCCTCATGCAAATGGGGCTTCATGCATGAGCACTTGAGCAGAGGGAACTTGTGCTCACCAGCAAAGTTCCATTCGCACAAACAAATGGAGCTTCACATGCAAGTGCAAGCTTCCTCTGCTCACATGCATGTGCTTGCCCATTTCTCCTGTGGCCTGGTTTTGAACAGGCTGTGGCCTGGTAGTGGGCCATGGCCAAGGGTTGGGGATACCTGATAGAACCAAATAAGGGTGGGAAAGGCAAAAAGGTGTGATTGGCCTCATAATTACTGGATCCATAACCCATTGAAAGTCATCATTTCTTTTAGATAATATAGCAGGTATTTCTGCAATAAACTTTGTTCTCAGTGCTTAACATGGGATCGTAGAATATGTGAAGTTATGAACATGGAAGGTGCAGGTTGCTTTTTCCTAGGCTACTTTGCTATATACAGTCCTAATGAGGACAAAGAAGTCCTCAGCTGGTCCAAAGGTCCTTTCTAAAAGTAAGAAATCCAACACATTTGGAGTGAAAATGATTTCGAACAGATCTGTGGAATGTTTTGGTTTTCTCTTCTAGTAACTAATTTTAAAAATGAATTTAAAAGTGCAGTCTGTCATTCTTCAAATGAACTGTTTTCTGATGTTCCTTGTTTAACATAGTAGAGGCATCTATCAGTATATGTATTCATTCAGAACTTATAAAAATGTTGATTCCTTTAAAGCAAGAATTTATTTTTAGAAAGGATTGATATTTAATCAGATTAATCAAACAATGCCAAAATGCATTCCTGACTTGCTTTCTTTGAATTTTTTCCTTTGAGTAATCAATTAGGAATTGAGTTTAATCACCATTAACAATTATTATCTCTATAGTAGAATTGAAATAAACCTTTTAAATATCTTCTTAAAAATGGGGGTCAATCAAAAGTATTTCATTAATCAGTCTTTCAGTAAAGATTTCTTGTTATTTAGTAATAATTATATAAGAAATTGAAGCCAATCTAAATATATCTCTTAGCTACCATATTTTCTCCAAAATAAGACCCAACAGCCCTTGCATGATTTTTCAGGATGCTTGTAATATAACCCTACCCCCAAAATAAGCTTCAGTTAAGATCTTCAGCCAGTTAAGATCTTCAGCCAGATCTTCTTATTGCAAATGACAAAGGCAACTGCTAAGAAGACTTTGTAATTGGATATTATTTGGATTGTTAAACATATATGACCTGGACCGTTTATTGGATTGTGCTATTTCTTAAAGTAAACTTTAACTCAATTTAGTGTATCTGAATGTGGCTGAATAATTATTCATAACTACTCTCATAAATGTTTCCATGTGCATATCCTTGTTACTCAAGGGTTATTCTGTACATATAATAACAGTTAGTTTGATCAGTATGAATGTATACTCAATAGGAAGACACTTATTTTGAAACAGAAAGTTCCAGATTCAATCGATAGCCTTTCCAGAGAGCACTGGAAAAATTCCTACCTGAAACTCTGTACAGAGTTGATGATACTAAATGTCAACAATATTAAGATTAATTTCTTAACAAATGAAAACCAGGAATTCTCCTTTAAAGTACAAATGACCAGACTCAAATTATGCTTCTTTGGGTGGGCAGAAACATTTGGAGATAACTGGTCTCTCAGTTATCCAGGAACTTGTATTACATGACAGCCATGGCAACCTGTGGACCAGCTGAATTGACCCTCTTTCTATATGGTCACGAAGAAATAAAAATCACTTGATTCCACATAATCAATCAAAATCTCAACAAAGGGAGATTTACTTTTCTACATAGTGGATCTTCCATGAATGTATGTGTGTGTATATATATATGTATGTGTATATATATGTATGTGTATATATATGTATGTGTATATATATATTTATATATGTGCTGTTTAGCAGTTAGCTCATTGTAGTTCTGTTAAAGTTGTAGCAACGTTTTTCAGCAGAATCTCATCTGCCATATCAGGCTTCTGTATGGAAGTGTGTCTCACAGTTCCCTCTGTTTCAAATTTGAGGCTGGTCTATTCTGATTGGCTATTAACCTGGGTCTGGTGTTCATTGGACTTGGAGTTTGATTGATTGATGTTTCTGGTTTCTTCTGTCTGTTTTGTGCTTTTGATTGGCTGGCAGCACTCTGTTCTTGTGTTGGAGGCTTTCAATGCTGCTGGCTTCGTGTGAAAGGACGGCTGCTCTTCATCAGCAAGCTGGGTTTCACCTGGGTGCCTGGGTGGGGGGGTGTTTTGAGTTGGAGGCATCAGAGGGAGTCTGTCTGTGTTCAGGTGTGGGGGTGTTGTAGTTGGAGGCATCAGAGGGAGTCTGTCTGTGCTCAGGTGTTTGTCCTGTTTTGTGGTGTGGAGATCTTTCTATTTGAGAGTGCAGGCTTCCAAATGATTGACAGTCTGCTGAATTCATCTCTTCTATTCATGTGTCAGCGTCTTTTTTCAATCTCTATGGCTTCTCTGATGATTTCTGTGGCTGGGTTTTCTATAGTGGCTTAGGGTTTTGGTGCCAGTTTGAAGTTGATGTTGTGACCTGTGGTTTTCACGTGTTGGACTAGTGAAGGAGGTTGTTCCAGCTTTTTACTGCATTTTTGTGTTCATCTAGGCGGGTACTTATTCCTTCTATTGGTCTGTCCAATGTATGTGGGCCGGGCATGATGTACAGGGAATTTCGTATATGCCTTGGTTTTCCAGGTCAATTTGTCTTTGGGGTTCCTCAGGATGGCTGCTATTTTTTTGTCTGTTTTGAAGGCAGTCTTTTGATGTGATGCCTGTGTAGTATCTTACTGATTTTATCTGTAGTACCTTTTATGTAGGGCAAGACAGCTTGTTCCATAGGTCTGTTGATCTTCTAGGTCTCTGTTATGTCTTGGTGTGTTTTTGTTGGATCAAGTTGGTGATTCTGTTCTTTGTGGAAGCCATTGGCTGTTAATACTTTAGTCAGGGTGCATAGTTCAGTCTTTATATGTGTCTTGTCTGCCAGGTGTTTGGTTCTGGTAATTAGTGTTTTTAGCCACGGAATTTATCTTGTCTGGGTGGTGGTGGGATTGGGCCGGTGAGGTAGCGGTTGGTGTTGTCGGTTTTCTTCTGGTACATGGTGTTGGTCCAGTGTGCCATCTTTCTTTTGTAGATTAGTACATCTAGGAATGGTAGTTGTTTGTTTATTTTCCGTTTCCATGGTGAACTTGATTTTGGGGTGTGTGCTGTTTAGGTGTGTTAGGAAATTGTTTAGGTTTTCTTTTCCATGGGGGCCAAATCACAAAATGTGTCATCGATGTATCTTAGCCATAGTTTGGTTTTGTGGTGTGGCATTAGCCAGGTTCTGGATTCGAATTCTTCCATGAACAGGTTTGCAATGACAGGTGACAGTGGTGATCCCATAGGGGCTCCTTCAATTTGCCCTTTGTATATGAAATATGTGTTTGTTATGACAGTGTTCTGTTAGTTCCATGAGGTCTTTAGTTGGTTGGTATTTATTTTTGATGATTTCAAGAGTTTCTTTTTATCGGGACTTGAGTGAATAGTGGAAATCACGTCGAAACGTACAAGCAGATCTTCTTGTTCCACGCTGTCGATCTTTTATCATTTCTAAAGAAGTGGTATGAGTTGTTGAAACATATGAAGCTGCGCGGTTTCAGCATGGGGCTGTAGTTGTTTTGCTAAAGTATTTAGCTAGGTTTTGTAATGGTGCTCTCCTATGGAGCTGACTATGGGTCTGAGAAAGCACTCCAATGACGTGGGATAATACGCCGAAGGAAGCTGAACAGCACACATGTAAGTACCCGCGAAAGCTTAAAAAACATATATATATATATATATAACAATATATATAGAAACATATAACAATATATATAATATATTATATATATATATATATATATTATATATTATAATATATATATATATATATATATATATATATTTGGCTGTTTAGCTTTCCTTCGGGTATTATCCCACATCATTGTAGTTCTGTTAAAGCTGTAGCCTTCGGATAATACCCGAAGGAAGCTAAACAGCACAAATGTAAGTACCCCGAGAGCTTAAAAAAACAAATATATATATATATATATAATCTTTGACTTGGGATTCAAATAATTTAACAATTGATTTTCTGCCCTAATGATTTCTTCCAACAACCAGTTCACCTATTTATTCAAAAAGTTAACAACCGGTTCTCCTGAAGTGGTGCAAACTGGCTGAATCCTACCACTGCTTACAATCACAATTCAGAAGGGGGAAAAGTGGCTGTTAAATGAGTGGTATCTGATTTTACAATCTTTATTTCCACAAATGTTAAATGAATCCCACTTTCCTTCTTAAATTTACTTGTTTGGAAGCCAGCTGGGAAATCATGAATGATGATGACATGACCACAATCAAAAGTTTATTGTCCTTTCTTTGTTATGTTCAGGAACATAGTTCAGACTTAAGAGATTCAGTTTGTAACACCTATTTAGTAAGAAATTAAACAATGATGGAAAAAAGTGTTTTGGCAAGTAAAACCCAATCACCAGTTGCACATGCTGGTTGCTAACCACCCTAGGAACACTGCAATGATCATAAGTTGTAAGTCTGGTTGTAAGTCACTTTTTTCCACACCACTGTAACTTTGAATGATTGCTAAACAAATTGTTATAAATTGAGGACTATCAACTAGTAGTAACTAGTAATTAGCAAGTTCTTGCCATATCTTAAAAAGTTTCAACTATTTGGGTCGGGTTTAGAAATTAAGCTTACTGCTCAAATTCAGTAAGCACTGCTTACTGAGCACTGCTCTGGGTGCTCAATTGGCACCCAGAGCAGATCTAAGTACAGAAATATTAGTTCTTTCAGCAGAAAAAATACAAAGTCTTAATATCAGTGAAAAAGTACAGAAAAGTAGCCTACAATGCTTCTTAGGCTCAGGGTACTTTTGGTTTTTATTGATATGCCAGTGGTGCATTCCAAAAAGTTACAGGGATTAGGACAAAAAAAAAATGGATAGCAATAAGACAAAGGCTAAATTTAATTTAATGTACTTAATTATAGATGACCTGATAATTCTTCATGTGTTTAATAGCATTGTCCTACCACATTAAACATTAAAATCACATAGCAATTTTAGGAAATTCTCAAGAGACATCTGAAACTTCAAAGATCACATGTGACCTAAAGTGTTAGCTATATTAAAGCTGGGCAGAGCAATTCTGCATCATTGCTTGTTCTTTTGTTGTTGGTCAGTTCATATTTATTTGATGGAAGGAATTTGCTATGGAAATTATTTGAGAAGATAGGATAATGTTATTTTTAGAGAAACTTTCAGAGATGAAGTGTGGTATTCCAGAACTCAGTTGAGGTAATCAAGGATGTATGTGAATCTCCTCTTTCATTTTATAATCATCTCTATTTTCCCAAATTAATCCCAAGGGAAGCTTTTAATGAGGAAACTTCATTTGTAGGTCTTTCTCAGAAGTAATGTTATTTTTTTTTTAACCCCTAAAGCAATAGCAAATTTCTCCTAAAAGTTCAGAATTTTTTTTTAACCAACTTCTCTGCTAATGGCTTTGGAAGAGAAATCCAAAAGACAATTTTATTGTAGCTCCACTTTGAGTACCAAACAGTTTAAACTCACACTTGCCCAAGGTGTGGCCTTATCTTTGAGCAACTAATCAGAAAATTTTATATGTGTATGAATTAATGGTAACAATAATCCATCCTGAAAAGTAAATAGGAAAGATACTCCTAAATATTAAAATGTTTTAATATTTGACAAATTCATGTGTGCATTTTGTATTCGAGTGGTATACATTATTGTATAAAAATGAGAACAAAGCCCAGACTTAAAAATGTTGATTCAAACTGAAATCTCAATTTTGTACATGTTTAAACAAGAGAGAAAGCAGTACAGAATAAAACCTAGCAGAATGTCCTTGGTAAAAGTAGCAAAGGATTTTTTTTTCTTGATTTTCATTTGTAGTTTAAAATAGACCTACAATATTTTTAATTTATTTTCAGTTTTACCCAGATTGCATAAAGATCTGGAAGGACACAACAGAACAATGCCGTTCATCTTTTCAGCAATTATTAATGTTGTATCTCATGCAATTTTATGAATTATCCCTATAAAGTATGTTTTAGGAAAAGCAGCTTAAAGGGATTTGAGGGCACATTAATCCATGGGATTTTTCATTGAAATAGAGAAAGTACCAATCACATCACAGCAAACTTAATTGAAATAGACTTGCTCAGATTTCAAACATCTTGAACATACTAAGTTGATTGGGAATGATGGAACTGCAATCATGGAAAGGTTAAGGTCTTGATAAAACATTTTGCTCCCCAATTCCATCTAAAAACTAAGGAGTTCCAAGATAATAACAAAAAACTATTGCACCAACAACAGCCTTGCATTTTTACCAAAGGCTCATTTGGATGATCAAAAAGATATCCAAAGGATATCCTCTCAACATTTTATTTTGGATATTTTATACTGGTTGCCTTGATTAAACAAAACTGCCTTAGGTGAAGGATGCACAAAATTTATCAAGTTGAAAGTCAAGTCAGTTTTTCAATGATGTTAGGACTGCAATGCAAAAGAGAAACAAAATTCAAAGTGCTTTAAAATGCGAGGTGAGAACAAAAATGCACAATTTTTGTGTATTAATTAAATTAATTAAATGCTGTGCTACAGTTTCTAGCTACAGGCAAAAATGTACTTTAGAGATTACCTGCAGTTCCTTAAACTAACTATGTGATCCAAGATGTAGCTGCTTTAAAGAGTTCTAGACGGGTTATGTGAGCAGCCTCATTTTTCCAAAGCATTCTTTTGCTCTCAAATCTGAAACATTGCACAGCCTACTCTATATTAATATTAACCTTTGTGTTCAATGTAATGATATAACTGCTCAGTTTTAATGCACATGGACATACATACAGATGTCTATGAATCGGGAAAAAAAATCTTCCAGATATATTTGCGAGATCTCTGTGAATCAAAAGAACAAATATATTTTTCATACATATTTGTTGATGAACGCACACACACACACACGACATATATATAGACATTCAAACCTTTCTTATATTGTCTTAGTTTGGCAACACTAGGATGGAGAAAAGAGATAACAAATATTCAACTACAACAGGGTCCATAGGAAGGAAAATATCTACATCCATTTTGCTGAATTGGCTCTGAAAAAGCCCCACAGGGTAATCCAGAACTACAGGAGCCAGACAGAGGCTCACAAAGTCATGGCCTGGAATGCTCATGAGCTGCATAGGATTAGCTGACAGCTCCTGGCAAAAACTGCCAGGCTCAAGCACAAATGCTAGGATTCTGCAGCATTTTAATTTTAAGGCAAAATCCTTTTTAGAGCACCTCAGAGCATAAATGTAGATCCTATCAGCACAGTGTAGAACCCATCTGCAGCTTCTTCAACCAAACATGAAAGAAGAGCTGCTTGTACCAAGAAAAAGATGCAGCAGCTTCATATCTCAAATACACCTCCCTTCCCAACCACATTTTTTAACCTTTAAACCCAAAGTTCTGGGTTTACTTTAAACCCAAAGTTCTGCTACAGAACTTTATTCAATAAAGCAGCAAGACATATTTCTGTTCCCAAGTCTTGCTACTTGCCTGAGACTTTGCAGGAACGTAATCCTGCAAAATATTTTTTTCTCACACATGTGCTATATCTTGTATCCTGCAGCCTATCTATCTATCTATCTATCTATCTATCTATCTATCTATCTATCTATCTATCTATCTATCTTGGTGTGCCCCTGGATAATGCCAGGTAGCTTCTGGAAATTCTGTAAAGTTCCTGCTTAGCCTTGCCTCAACTTGACTGGTCCATAAACTGTGGGTGAGCTTGGTAATCTGTTTCTTGCTCCAGTATTGTTCTCTGTCCCCAGTAATGTTTCTGGTTTGGAGTGAGGGTTGAAAGGAAGACAGAATAATGAAAGTAACTTTGTGGTATCATGATTCAAAAATGTATTCCTTTTTTTCCTTTTCTAATGAAACCAGCAAGTTTCTGCAAAACCTCATGCAGTCCACTTTCTCAGGTCCATCAGTGGCATACAAATAGTCCTCAACTTATGACTGGTCACTTAGCAGCCATTCAAAGTTATGATGGAATTCCCCTCCTCCTCAAAGCTACTTTGGATCTTGCCTTGAAGTTATGGCTGCTGCAACATCCTCCTGGCTGTTCACCCTTACAAATGACTGAAGGGTTGCTGCAAGTACCCCCAGCTGATCTCCCCTGATCCCTGCACACCAGATTCCTGCAAGCCTTAGACCTGCTTCCCATTCCACCAGGTCCCGCACCTTCCTCAATTACCTTTCAAAGATCTCCAGAACTTGGGTTAGGTTTGGATTACTTTTTGCTGGTCCTGGAAGTAGCCACCATTTTCCCAGCAGCTACATTAAATTGTGGTTGCTCAGAAAATGGCAGCTGCTTCTTGTATTGTACCAAGCGGCCCGGCAATAAAGCAGTCTATTCTCCTTCCCCAAAGCAGCCTGTGCAGCTTTTTACCAGCACATCAGGGAAAGCAGGAAGTTGGGGCCATTAAGTGAGACTGTCTTGCTTAATGGTTCTCACAACATGTGACCCTAATGGCAGGCTCCATTGCAGTCTTAGGCTGATGACCATTTGTATGTACAGCACATAGGAAGAAGGCAAGACAAGAGTATGTGTGTGTGGAGAAGAGAGTTTTCTAAGAATTTGGAGAACAATTGGGGCATACTGGTTAGCCTCAGGCAGCCCCTGGGGTACAGATTATGTAACTATGCTTAAAAATGTAGTGGAAACCCTGGAAGAAAGTACAGATTAAGTGTTAATTTTTTGTGTGCATTATACACTTATACTAGCTGGGTCATTCAGGGTATAGACTTAATTAAACCTGTCTGTTTTTTCCACATTGCTTAGCAACTGAGCAAAGATGAGGAAAGGTAAAACATGTTTGTCTGGTATAATTGTCTGTATAGACCATGTGTACTACCCTAGCAAGTCATCTTTTGCTCTATTGGGCTTGTGTGTGTTTTGTGTGTGTGAGTGTGTGTATGTGTGTGCGTATATACTTACACAAACATATACCCACACATACATGCAGCTGCTGCTGAGCCTATTTCATTTTAGAATCAATCTGTTTTCTGATCCTTAATCCACTGAATTCAATTGGGTTTTTTTTTAGATACTCTTCTAATACCTGGAACATGTATATGCATATTTCATAGGAGGCATTTAACTATAGCCTGGCTAGCCATTTGAAAGCAATTTGTTTTCTGTCAGTGAGAATCAGAATAATTGGAAACAATGCAGAAGAAATATTCACTGCAGCACTCACAGAAATACAAACTAAAAAAAAGCTACATAAAGCTTTTTATTTCCAAATATTTGTTAAACACAAAATCTTTGCTGGGACCTTCAAAAAAATGGACAGGATGTATAAAAGCACACATATTGGTTGCATATACTATAAAATATATTTTGCATGGCTGATTGTAATTTAAACTGATAAGTCAGACTCACCACCCACTGAAAATGCTGATGAATACTCACATTCCAGTTCTTATATCTGGCACGAGTTTGCCTTGCTGTTTTACAGATGCCTTCATTACCCCCAGATGGACTTGCAGATGCTATTCTCCCAGTATAGAGATGAATAGGAAATCAGGATAAGTCTATAGACAGAAGAGTTTTAAGATCAAAGAGATGGCACTGAATTAATAGATTCTCAGATTTAGTGACATAATACCCCTATTATTATTATTTTTTTAAAAAAGGGAGGGACAGCCAAAGCAAAACTTAAAGATAAAAACTTTACTTAGTTCCCCCCCTCCCTTACTACTTCCAGATATAAGTTTGCTACTCTTTCCTGGATTTAAATAGCAATAGCATTTAGACTTATATACGACTTCATAGTTTTTTACAGTCTTCTCCAAGCAGTTTACAGAGTAGCATATTGCCCCCAACAATTAGAGTCCTTATTTTACCAACTTCGGAATAGTAGTGGTATTCAAATTTTTTTACTACTGGTTCTGTGGGTGTGGCTTGGCAGGCGTGGTGTGGCTTGGTGAGCGTAGCTTGGTGGGCATGGCAGGGGAAGGATACTATAAAATCTCCATTACCACCCCACTCCAGGGGCAAGTTACTGCAAAATCCCATTCCTTTCCCACCTCACTAACCTGCTTTCCAGCTCCATTCTCCTGTCCAGGGCAACAAAAGAAGACCCAGCCAATCAGCTGGGGACTCAGGAGGCAGAGAATAGATGGGGATGGGGCCAGTCAGAGGTGGTATTTGCCAGTTCTCCAAACTACTCAAAATTCCCACTACCAGTTCTCCAGAACGGGTCAGAACCTGCTGAATACCACCTCTGCTTTGGAAGGATGGACGGATAAGTTAACTCTGAGTTGTTCAGGATTGAACTCCTGACAGTGAGCAATATCAGCCTGCAATACTGCATTCTAACCACTGTGCCACCACAGTTCAAGCAAATAATAATACTTTCCACTTCTAGAAGATTGGTTTTTGGTCATGTGGATCGAAGATACAGTGTAAAAGAGGAGAAAGACAAGAAGCTAACAAGACCAAGCTTAGAATTTTCTTTGCAAAATGGAAGAAATTTCAAATTGTCCCTTCCTCCTTTCCCTGCTGTCTAAAAAGTTGTTGGAAGCAGTTCTTATCATCTTTTAACCAAAGTGATCAATTTATTTGGTGGTATAATATTTTAGTAGATAATCCTATGCTAATCTGATATTTCAAGCTTAATTTTTTCATAGCTTCTTTGGGCTTCTAGGTCCTGTTAATATCTGATAGAGTGTGTTTCGATAAATATTTTCAGGCTTCAACTGAATTTAAAAGTCAAACAGAATTCATAATTCCTCCTCTTAAGTAGATATGCATATACAATATAAACATAATGCTGTACTTATTGATATGAAATAACTTCCATGAATAAACAATTGGCTCATATCATTATTTCATTCAATCCCAGGATTATGTGGTCATTCCTAAAGTATTAAAGCAACAGCCTGTCCATGAATTCTAGCAATTGGAAATTATGGCTACCTAGCAATCTAATCAGCACATTCTGGAATAATCTTTTAGTGTCTAAAGCATTATCTGCAAATCACTTGTTCGTCCTTGGCAGCTATTGAGCCTAAACAAGGGGGTTAAAAGATATTGTACAAGAAGTGGCATTTGCAACCCTTCCCTCTATCCCCCTGAAGTTTTCCACATCTGAATCCTGCTGGGAGGGAGGGAGGGAGGAATGGATGAACAGATGATAGATTGGAGAGAGAGAGAGAGAGAGATGATAGACAGATATAGAGAACGAGAGATAGCGCAGATAGAGCAGATAGATAGACAGACAGACAGACAGATAGATATATAGATAAAAAGTCCAGCAGGATTCAGTGTGCATCTGTGTCTGTGTCTGTTTATATGTGTATGTATGTGTCTATGTATGTATATGTAGATATGTGCGTCTGTGTGTGTATCTTGTCTCCCATAAGGTTACTGCTCATTTCTTTTCTCATTGTTGATCTTCCTTAATATGTTTTGAATAATTCGCTACTTTTTCTAGCTTTTTCTCAAGCCTAGATTACAATATTTATAATTTGTTCAAACACAAAACAATGCAAGATTCATTTATCAACCATTTATAAGGCTATTTTGTTGGTCATGCTCATTGCCTTTCTGACTTGCTGACAAACACTCAACTTTACATGCTTCCTTTTCTCTTAATCAATGTATTGCAGGAAATCCTTAGAAGCATACTAGAAGAAAATAGATGCAATATACTTTCATTCAGATTAGCATTTCTTTACAATATAAATATTTATGTGGCACTTGACATATCTTCAATGCTTTGCCTAGCCTTTATGAGTAATTCATAGTGTGCATTTTGAATTCCCTGTCATCCAACCTTGAAGAGAGGAGTGTCCCCTGCCCCCATCCAAGATCAAAGATGGAATATCTCAGATTTGTGTGATCCTAACACCCACAGCTACTCAATCTTATAGAATTGACTCAGAGTTGGTTATTCCTCATCCAAATCCACCTAGCTTCATGCTAATAGGATAGACCTCTGATGTTCTCACTTGGATGATTAGGGCTTTAAAGATATGATTGAGTATCATCAGCATACCAAGAATATGAATCTCAAACCAGCAGATGACTTCACCAAGAGATTCATGTAGATATTGAAAAAAAGGTGGGGAGAGAATAAAATTTGATGCACCCCACATTGGAGAGGCCTAAGGAATGAAGTTCCTACACAACACCAACTGGGATCAGAAAAGAGAACTACCATAACATTCTGTCACTTGTCTGTCTGTCTGTCTTTCCATCCATCCATCCATCCTGTTGATGTATGTTAACTGATAGTGATGCCTTGACCCTGAGTTTCTTGATACCTAAATAGGATTTAATTAATCTATATGAATACTGTGCCGCTATCTTTAAAAATACATAGGTTTTTTTTTCATAATTGTGTGTATCTAGTCCATTCCATATTCTTTTATAATGTTTGCTGAATTTGGTTGAATAGCTCATATATCTGATAAGTTTTCAAATATCTTGTGATCCGGACTCCATTTTAAGGGGAAAACTATGAGTTTTGGAAATACAGAAATGTTGTTGTCATGAATGATGCATGACTGAATCTAAATTCAATAGTCAATATCACATTGTATCAGAAATCAAGTGTTAAAGAAAACTACCTTTTAAGTTATAATTACTATGTTCAGCTTGAATGTTAAACTGCATAAAGCCATATACAGAAAACTTTTCTGCATAAAGCCATATACTTGTTATGAAATAAAATGAAACCTCTGGAAATCATCAGTGTCAGAGTTTGGTGACTGTAGAAATCTTTGCCATTCAGAAAGTTTATGTGATTTCTTCCTTTATTTACATCCTCCATTTTATCTTCAATTTGCTTTTCATTGCTAGAAGTATCTATTACTTCAAAGTGATCTCAGACCAGATGCATATTAAATGCTGTAACTCTTAAAATTAGCAATTACATTAATGACCAAAATATGAAATTGAAATGTTCCTTTTCTTTTCCAAGGCGTTTAATATTGCACAGCTAATTATGGTTGCTTCTGAGGAATGTGTACAGTGCTTTTTCTTCATTGGAAAGAAAGCCTCGTGGAAAATATAGGCATCTGCATCCAATCAAGTGAGTTTCAAAATGACAATATCCAGATGATGATATCATCATGCACTCTTTTTTCAATGTATTTGCAGCCTGATGCAAGCAGCCTGACGATGTATTATGAAATTATGTTGCATATTTCATCACTTCCATATTTGATCTCTATCTATGACAGCACACTCAAGATAAATATTCAAATCCAGTCCTCCTTGTGCTGTTACAGATACACTACAAAACGGAATAACTTTATTCCTTCTATGGATATATGTCAATCTGCTTAGATTGTAGCTCCTTTATTCTTTAAACTACTAATCTCTCTATATGCATAAACTCTGTTAATCTCTCTCATAGTGTCAATGTCAACATCCAAGTATCCTTGCTCTCTCCAATAGTGAACAATTGGGGGAAGAAAATTTAGCAGGTAAATGCTGGAAAGGAAAGGAAAGGAAAGGAAAAGTTTTCTGCACAAAATATTACAGTACTCTTCCCATAACTATTATTTTTAGAGTTACAGATTTTTACAGATAAAGGATTACATATGGTTGATACCTAGCTGAAATTTTTGAGACATCCCAGGGAATAAAGTATGCAAAGACCATAAATTAAATGAATAATCTGCTGTCTGTTTCATGATATGCAAAATTGGCTGCCCAAGATGCCTATTCCTTTCTACCCAATAATACTGCCTATCCTTAAAAAGGAGAAGGAAAAAAGGAAAAAACAGAAAAACAGAAGAAAATTAGCTAAATTCTGCACCAGAAATGCACAGAACTTATCTTATATAACAAATATAGTTTGCCAGCATTTTATGTGGTGATTCTTCCATTAAAAAATTGCAAAATTGAAGGGAACAAATTTAGTTTCTGGAATAGTGTATTACTAAATATGGAATTGGTTGATGTTTAGCCATTTGGCTTTGTTTATGGTTTTTTTGTGGTGAAGAGATTTTAAGGGATCACATACTAGCTATCATAAGTTGGCTCAATGAAAATAATGTTTTACTATGGATTTTATTTTTTATTGTTTCATTTTTTTCTTTTTAGCCAAGCAATTTTTCATTAAAACAAGCAACTTTCCAATAAATATATTTACAGTGGAATTTGATAGTGAAACTCATTCTTTTAAAGGTTTTCTACCTATCCTCCAGTATTTATCTTTCTATTTTGCCACTGTTTAATTTTGTTTTTATGATCATCTTGACCACGATAGCATTGAGAAGACAATGTTTAAATACCTGTCAAAACTGTAAAGGTGTTATACACACACACACACACACACATACACACACACAATTCAGAGGGGCTTCCAAAGTCGCTATGAGGCAACAACAATTTTAGAGTTAATTTAATGTTAATTTATGTAGTGGCATCTAAGAGTTTATTACACAAAGAGAGACAGAGATCACAAGGCACCTATTAAACAATTATAATATTTGCAAACTGATAAGAAAATGATCCTTACAGTTTTGTTCAAAGAGTAAAGCTGTTAAAAAAGGGATTACCTAAAGCAGGAAATTAATTAGGTGATGAGCAAGAAGCATAAAGAATTCATTTCTTTTCCCTCCTTCCTAAAGAAAAATATGCAGAATGCGTACAAAGGTAATGTTGGACTTCTTTGAAATTATATCACCCCAAAGTAGTCATTTTGCCAACTAATTTCAGCAGTGTAAACTGAAAACTTGGGGTAGACTATATAGGGATATATGTTCCTACCACTGCTTTATAAATTATTATTAGCACTTGAATGAACTAAATTGCAGGAAGAAGAAAGTTGCAAAATTATGATGGAGTAGCAATTTTGCAACACATGGGATATTTATCAAGATAAATATAAAAATAAATAAAAGTTATAAATAAATAAAACAAAATAAAAGTTAACTTATTTGAAATATTTATTAAACTGAATATCTATGCAGGTAATCTTCATTTCGTGACCACAATTAGAATTGTCAATTCAGTCATTAAGCAAATCAGTCACTAAATGTAACAGTTGGCTATTTTTACCACCTTACTTCAGTTTTTCATTGCTTTACAAGCTAGTTACTTTTTCATCAGCACTGTAACTGTGAATGGTCACCGAATGGGGTCATCACTAAATGAGGACTGCCTGTAGTGTTATTTCTCTTTCTGTCTCCAAAATAGACATAGAATAAAGTGAATATTTTATCTCTTGGTTTGAAGATGGCAAACAACCATCTTACTAATGATGATTCATGAGTAATTACTGTTAGTTTACCAGGAATGAATAACAAATTATTACTGAACATGAAACAGGACACTTGCCTTTCAACTGGGGATGGGTTGAAAGGGATGGGATGGAATGGAATTCTTTATTGGCCAAGTGTGATTGGACAAACAAGGAATTTGTTTTTGGTGCATAAGCTTTCAGTGTACATATAAACATATAGTGAACATATAAGCATAAGCTCTCACCATATATATAAACAACAAAGTGATAAATATAAGATACCAATAGGAAAAGGTAACAGGAACAAAGTGAAGAATAACAGCAGTACAGTCCTACTATGTGGATAAATATCATTAGGCATAAGACGGTGCTGTGGGAATTAGATGTTTACCTATATAACTAATGACCTATACCTTACAAAATACCTAAAAAATGTCCCTATAAGTCTGTGGAGATTCTTAGTCATCCAGGTCATGGTTGTCCCAAGGGTGCTTTTACAAGAGGCAACTGGACTTTCTGTTTTTCCATTGAAGACATTTCACTTCTCATCAAAGAAGCTTCTTCAGCTCTGACTGGATGGTGGATAATAGAAGGATTTATGCTTCTTGCAGACAACTGGTCATTTACATTCTTTTAGCAGATCATTAAGGTCACTTGGAGCTTTATTTATGTCATCAGAGTCACCTGAGTGGTGCAAATTGGTGTGGAGCCTTCTTGGAACTGTTGAAAGGGTGTGTTGTAGACTGGAGAGTCCTTTCAACAGTTCCAAGAAGGCTTCATACCAATTTGCATTCCATTCACTAATTACACCCAGACTGGCCTCTTATTACATGCTTTAGATGGGTCTCTGCCTTAGGAAACCAAGTGATCAAGTGATCTCTGAATAGATTGTGAGTTGCCTTAAATGTAAAACCATATTCTTAGCAGATAACAACATACTATGTGAATGTGGAGAGACATAGAGCCCGGTCATCTACTGATATATTGGCTACAACCAGAAACATGAACTGATAATGACTTATTTTTGGCCAACGAGAAAGCCAAGAAGGTGGCTTCATTCTGGCACTCTAAAGTTTGACTTAGACATGGAACCAGAAGAACCAAGTTATCATGGGGTATTACAGTATACTGATTGTGTCCTAGTTGTTTGGGTTTATTGGTTCCATATCAAGACCATCATATTTAAAAACCTTAAATCTGGTTTGAAGAATACCCATGTGATTACCAAGCTCTATCCTCTAGCTTACCACTAAGGTCCATCAAGCAGATGAGTAGGAAGAAAGCAATTCAAAATGGAAAATTACTGCTGCTACGTATTAATAAAAACTCACCACTGTGATATAGGGATTAAATTTTAAAAGCTGCATTATTTTTTGTTTGTGTGAGGAAAACAACTGAATGGAGCAAGTCTTGAATTATAAAGATTAAAGGAAACATTAATGCTCATTAAGAAATCTATTCATTTCTGACAGAATTAATGGGACAGAACTATGTTGTAATAAAATAGGCAATAGAAATATAAGAAGGTACAAAAACAATAGATAAGAATGCAATAGTGAATAATTCATCTGGATTTTAGTTTTTATATAGTATTGGTAAACATTCAGTGAACAGAACCTGATGAACAATTACTGATTTTGTGCAAGAAACTTGCTTAAATTATTCGTGCTTTTAGTCTGGTTTGTTAGAATGTGATGTCTTGCAGAAACTTTCAATTTTAAAATTTGAAATCTTATTACAGATTCTCCAAAGTTTTTTTTATGTTCCTTAAAACCCAAGCAGTTCAAAAACTAGAAGAAATCAGACTAATTAAGAATGATTGGGAGTCCCTTGAGATGTTTTTGATAGATTTCACACAACTTGTTTCTTTTGAAATTCCACAGATACATTATCTTTGCCAGCCTTGCATCCCAAGACAGCATCTGCACTTGGTGTAAAGCAGGTGAGGTTCAAATCATTTGCCGTGTATTTTTCTGGGTGGTTTCAGACAGGTATGTATGGAGAAATATGAATTTGTTCTTTGGATACATAGGTTGGTAGTCGGTAGGTAGGTAGGTAGGTGGATGGATGGATGGATGCATGATAAATATAGATATTGCTTTGAAAAAAATAGCAATATTCCAAGTGCTTTACTGCATCAAACACCTGCAATTCTTCTGAAATACTAAATTAGTCACTATTCATATCCTGGTAGTTTACCATATAATCTTTAATAGGGATACCAATAGAAGTGAATATTTGTATTTCTTGGTACTCCCTGAGCATGGTTGTTTTCATGGACTTCCAACTAGGTAACATCATCAGTATTTGGAGGGAGCAGGATTTTCTTTCTGTTTATATTGGTGGGAATGGGAGTGTTATTGATAGTTACTTGGTTAGGCTGTTGTTTACTGTTTGATTGTTTGTCTGAGTTGATAATTCTCTGATTGAAGTATTATTTATTGCTTGGTCTGTTATTAATCCTGGTGTTAATCTCTGTTTATCATTTTTTTGCTAGTATGGTACCTAATTGGTTAATGAAAAGTTTGCAAGAAAATAACGAAGCTCAGTTAGTAAGAATATTATTGTGAACAAAAGCAACACTGTTGAATATTCATGGTGGGGAAGGGATTAACAATGCCACATCCTATTGATGCAGGATATCCTTTTCTGAAAACCAAAGTATACTTTCTTTCCAGAACCTGTTTCCAGAACCTGACATCGTTAAGCGGTTGCATTGGCATTTATGGTTGGTACCCCTTTTTAGGTTCACTGAGTAACAATAGTGGGTTATAACTATTCCCAATTTAATAATTCTCTTGAAATGTGCAAATTGAAGTTTTGTGTAGAAATGACACAAAAATATATGGCTTATAAAAAACATTGTAAATCTTGTTGATACTGTTGCTTGACAGGAGGAAAGTCTATCAGATGGATAAGAACAGTGATGTCAGAGAGGCTCTACTGATATTAGAAGGGTCCCATTTACCTCTTTTGCAGAGATTACATTTACAGTAGCTTTGGCCATTGACTGCATGTAAACAATTTGTTCCTCATTACTTTTGACAGCAGGCTGCTAAGCTGACCTCCCTTATCTGCTACAACCTCCCAGTAATAGAGTTCCACACTTTCCAAGAAGCATGAGTGACGGGTGTATTGAAATATGTTCGCCCTTCACACTTTTCAGATGTTGTCCAGGAACCTTTGTTTCCTCAACAGTGCATTGTCTCTGTTTTCAGCTTTTTTCCCCCTTCAGGCAGATTTAAAAGGTTAAAAAAATTACAGATATTTCATGTATAACAACTCAGAACTACAGCTAAATCTTAACTCCTTGCTGGCTTCCTCACGTTAAACACAGAACGGGAATGAATTGATTGTATCACAAGCATTTTCAGCAGGAGACTAAAGCATAAGCTTACATGATGTTGAAAACTTTTTGGGGAGTAAGCATTTATTAATATATATTGAATAAGATGACACCATGGGGAATTCAGCATGTAAAAGGGCTACTGAAACTCACCACAAAGCTGAGGGAAGGTAGGTTGAGTGTTTTAAAAAAGAGCATCTATGGAATAAAGTTATGTGAACTAGGTATCATGTTTCAAACTTTCAGAGCATGGAGAAAGGCCAGCGGCTCACACCCAGTAGTCTTCATTTCATCTACTTTATTAGAATTAGCATAAAAATATTTAAATCAAAAGCAATATGTCTTCCATTAGTAAATTTTGATAGGTGCAATTTATTTTTAAATTAAGTGTCACTGCATAGTATTAATGTGATGGTGGGAAGTGCAGCTTTTCTAAAGGCTCAGTCCCACTGGCCGATGGACGCAAAATGTATGAATAAAGGACACAGCGGACAAGCAAAATTTCGGGGGTGGCTCCATCCATTCTCATCCACTCCAAAAAGTGGCAAAAATTTCATAAACAGAACGGAA
>BHFT01000168.1:0-27935 GCA_004320025.1 Laticauda laticaudata | reverse complement strand
GTGTGAAACATGTATGCAGTGAGTACACAATGGATGCATAGCATTTTCCAATGGATGGCAAGCTTTATTTAACGTTTTACATCCTCTTTGCATCCGTAAGTGCAGTGGGACAGGGCCTTAAGACATATAGGAGAGTCAGTATGATACACTGATTAAGATGCTGGACCAGGAGTGTGGTAGCTCAGATTCTAATGCTCCCTGAGAAGAGAATCTGTTTGGTTAATTTAATCTTAGATTGGGAAGTTAAATAAATAAAGAGATAAACAAATAAACTGTATAGGTAGATTCCAGTCTATAACTTTCAAAAAGGAGGCCTTCATTATTCACTGAACTGATTCAAGTATCTGTACATCACAGACATTCTATGGATGAACAAATTCTGTGGACTCAATTGGAAGAAGCATATTTGTAAAAGTTATCACAATGAAATTTCTATTAGCAAATACTTCTAAGTAATTTCCCCATATAATGGAAAATATTTTTATCCATCTATTAAAGATCAAGCGTTCTTCTGAAGATTAAGGTGCTGGATTTAGGAGTGGGGTGTTTTCAATACCATAAATAAGAATGTTTTCTTCTATCTTTAGAAGATTTTTGCTTGTAAGGTAAGAAAGAGGAATATAACAGGCTGCCTGGCTCAAGTTTCAAATGGGCATTTGAGATGAGATCTTCCAATTTGGGCTGAAAATTTCTATAAAAATTTATTGTTTAGCAGGTATACCAGAAACATATTCAACCAGTATAATATGGGGTTACATTTAGCTTTTGAATGGTATGCTAGTGTCAGACACTCCCAAAAAAAAGAAGGTTAAGTCCAACGAAAGCGATGGGTGTAGCCAGCCCCAAATTGATTTACTTTAAAATATATTTGATTGAAATTTACACTAAATTAATAAAATTGAGCTTATAAGATTCTTCTCCATGTATTTAGTAATGTATCCATTCCAAGACATTATGAATTCAATTGCATGACAATGTTAAGAGAATTCTGGAGAGGCAGATCCAATGTTCTGGGGAGCCAGGAAGCATCAGGCTGTGTATCTCTTTACTTTATGCTTATGCAACTTTTGGTTCAGCCAGACAAATGTAGCCAAATTGTCAGAGCTGGTGGCTTCATAAACTACCAGGTATTATTGTTAGTCCAGGAAAAAAAAAGGGGGGGAATAGCAAACCATCTGTCAGGCTACAATCCAGCTAGAGGGCTGTGTTCAGTTTTGTGAGTCACAAGTTCAGTGGGTTTCTTTTAGACCTATCTCATTTCATCTTTTATTCAATATTAATTGTGGTTACATCAGATTCCTTAGCCTAGAGGAAAAGTAACCTCAAAAATCAGTGAGGTCACCCAACTCAGACTGTCCAGCAGACGGGGGTTGAAATTTGCTGTGGAATGTTAATTGGGAAGTTGGACAATTTATAATTTCTTACTGAGCACATTGTCCCTGGGATTTTTGATTTGAGGGAATATAGTAGTGGACATACTACATTTAGATAAATTCTCATTTTTTATCTGGATGGAAGTATAGATGCTATATATAGCACAGGTAATAGTATTCATTGGCTAGATCCTGAGAGGCAAAAGAATAGAATGTGGCATAAGCAGATCTCTTTCAGTAGGCAGTCTTCAGTGAAATTAAAATCTCAATATCTGGCTGAGTAAAAGAGAAGCCCTATTTTTAAATACATCTTGAGTGCTTAAAGATTTCTGGACTGTTCAATATGGACCCTGTGGAAATCCTATCAAATACTTCAGAAAGTGCTAATCAAGTATTAGATGGGTGAAGCAGGTGTGCCTAAGCCAAAATGATAATGAAGGACAGAACCCAGTGACATAGCAACTTCATGCCCATGACAATTTAAAATAGCCATCAGGAGCTGGTCAGTTCTCAGTTCCTAACTGTATCATTAATAAATCATCCTAGATAATATTCATAGCAGAAACCTTGTGGGGAGGGGAGGAAATATATTAGTTTAAAACTGGAATAGGTAAAGACAACTTTAACCTGCTTCTATAATGAACTGATGTTGTAATCATTGTCATTTATTAAACTTGCATGCTGCTCAACTCCCAATGACTTTGGGCATCTCACAACAATCAAAGAAATTACAATAACATTAATAAAACTGAAAAAGGACAAAAGATGACGAACATGATGAGATGAGGGGGTATCACTCTCCTTTACCAAAGGCCTAGCTGGAGATCAGGTCTCCATGGCTCTTTTAAACAACAGCAGAATGAGGGATGGAAGGGACACCTGGATCTCATCAGTAACATTGTTCCAGATGGAATTGCTATACAGAAATTGTGCTTCCAGGATCCTGAGAGATTATATTGTTTAACTGAAGGAATCCAGAGAGTACACCTACCTTGCAGGGTTAAATCTTCTGGGTAGTATGCTGCACCAGTTAAACCCTCCTCTCCAAGTGATCTTCAAGGGCAATCCCATGTAGACTGTAGTAGTGTAGTAGTTAAGTAGTACTGTACTGTAGTAGTTAAGGCGTGATCAGGGCATGAGAGATTGTGTGATCCCTTTTCAGAGAGCCAGATCAAGAATAAGATATTGCAAGAATTATAGGAATGCTACTTTATAGTTATAGAAGCTATCAACAGAATCTTGAAAGCTTGTCCACAACTTTCACTACCCCTTTGGAAGGACCACAAGGCCAAGCCAGAGGTTTTCTATTTCTTTCTCATTCTTTTTATTTTCGAATCTTTTATCACTTCTATCTCCTTCTCAAGGCCAGAACTAAATTCTTCTAGAGCTGAAGTTAAAATTAAAGCTATAGTATATCAAGAGGAGATGTTTAAAAACAGCTAATGGAATATGTTTGGGTAGGGAGACATGCGAATGAGCACTTACAAGTTTTCCATTTTATTATCCATTTTTGAAATCTAAGTTTTGAACCATGATTGGGTCATCAAATAGGTTGAAAGAAAATTTGAAATATTAGAGAGAAGAAAAGGAAGATTTGGAGCTGAAAGACTGAGAAAAGGGCAGAAAGGGCCAATGTAGAAAACAAAGCACAAATAAAGATCAGAGAAAATAAATGGGGAGAATTGTGTGTTGGCTTATTGATATTATTGATCACACGTACCTAGATCTAGTACTCTTGCTGAGTTACTTTGAGTTGACTGCATGTGTTGGAAATCTTGCACACCCACCTAGGTTAGTTTTTTTTCTAGAAAACAAGCAGAACATACAGCTGATTTTAATAGCTATGGAAAGATGTGACAGAGAAACCAAGCAAATACAAGAAATGAAGCCACAAACACAATGTCAAAACTCAGTACCATTATTAGTAGTTTAATAACAGGGTACAAATGGTTTCCCTTAAGCTGAATGAAAAAAGTATCAGTATAAAAATATATACAGGATCTTAAGGGCCTGTCACATAGGCCGACGGAGGCAAAACGTATGTAAAAAGGACACAACGGATGAGAAAATGTTCCATCCGTTGTTATCCGCTCTCAAAAGTGCCCCGGATTTGGATAAGCAGAGTGGACAACAACGGAAAGGAATGGACAGGGAGAGGACGTAGCGAGGATGTAAAGCGGATGCTCCACGGAAGCCTAGCGGCGAAGTCTAGCGGAATGGACAGCTGGTGATGGAAGTGAGATGCGCTAACATTGCGCAGCGGCTTTCCGGTGGCTGAGTCAACATACGAATGCGGACCATCAGCGGAAGGATTACGAGATTGAGATCTGCGGAATGCAGAGCGGATTAAGCCTTAGCAGGTGCCTAGCGGCTTATGTTCCTAAGCGGATTGCAATAGCATTCACTCGGTAATCTCCGCCCGCTTGCGCTTATAGTGGGGAGAGGATGCATTGCATTCAGCCCGGGTATATAAAAAGTGATTGCAGCTCGCAAGCAGGGTCACCATTTTCAGAGATAAGGACCCTGCTGCCAGGACCCATCTAGCTCCAAATGCCTAGCCAACAACCATGGGGCAAGAAGAGGAAGCCTCTCTCATCTGTGCCAGCCCTCGGCCAAGAAGGGACAGGCCACCATTCCCGACCCCCTGGCCCTGACTCTGCTTCTGCTGGGGCTTCTGCTGCTCGGGCTACTCTTCTGGTGCTGGAGCTTTCTGTCTGGCAACTAGCTCCTGGTGCTGGTGCTTCTGCCTGGTGCTGACCGTCTTGCTGGTGCTTTCTGCTGGTGCTTACCTCTTTGCTGTGGTGCTGCTCCTGGTTGCTGGTGCTTCTGCTTGTCGTGCTTATCTCTGTGGCGCTTGCTCGTGGTGCTGGTGCTTCTGCTAGGTGTCTTAACTCTGCATGGCGCTTGCTCCTTGGTCACTGTCTTGGTCCTGACTTGGCTGCTCCGTGGCTGCTCTAGTCCTTTGTAGGTTTCCTGCTCGGTTGGCTCCTGGTCCTAGCTTGGTTCTCCTGGTCCTGCCTGGTCTGCTGTGCTGCTGCTGGCTTACTCTGTCTGATTGATGATTCTCTGGTCTCTGTCTAGTGTCCTTGCTGGTTCCTGCTTGGTGACTTAGCTCTGCTGCTGCTTGATCCTGGTGCTGCTTGGTGCTGTTGGTTCCTGCTGGTCCTGTCTTTGCTGCTACTGTTTGTTGTTGCTGCTGCTGCTGGTGGTGTCTGTTGGTGGTAAGCAGCCCTTGAGAACCTCGAAGGCCCTTCTGATTGAGGGGCCCAGAATGGCCTCTGTCCAGAGGGAGGAAGAGGGCTATACGCTTGTGAGTGGGAGAGGAGGCAATACGATCTCTATTCGAAGACGGAATCATGATGGTATTGATGTGTGCTGGGAATTGTCTGAGGTGAGAAGCAGTATCTATGGTCGGAAGGGTAATCACAGCTCTAATCGAAGACACCAAAAGGGAAGCCCAGGACTGCTGTTTGGAGAGAGAGGCGTTGAGAGCACTGGGCTACACTTCGACGAATAGTTCCTCCGCGCTGGTGGAAGCACATGCACTACCTGGTTATTGGGAGCTCCTACCTCAAATAGACAATCTTGGAAGCGCCACAGTTTCAATGGCTGACAGACACGAGAGGATCCTATGTTGTATGCCAATGTGCAGCTTCCTTGGAGTGTTGAGAATCCTAGCACATGCGTGAGGAGCAGCCCCTCTTGACAACCCTTCTTCTCCTCAGGTCAGCCGCAGAGATGCTCATGTCCTCTTCTTGGCCAAGAGTCAGCTCCTGTTCATGTGCAGATTATCTGTTTGGATGATCGTGCATCGTATCGGTGACGCCCCTCCGACATCTGTAAGTTCCCACGTGGGCAGATCATGTGCGAGGACCCCCCTATATGCGAATGGGGAGCAACGGATGAGGTCACTTTTCCACCAGAGACCAACCCAACATCCACCACCAGCTTCCATCTCTCTGTACAGATAAGCAGGCGAGCCAGGACCGGAGGCGCAGAGCCAACACTGTCCTGCTTGGAGGATCAGGTTGACACCATCAAAAAGCAGTGTTTTAGATTCTCCTTTCTCTCATGCTGTACACAAGGCTACACATTTCCATCCCTCATAACTGCATAGCCCTTTCTTCTCATCCTACGTCAACCAGACCCTCATATTGGAAATGTCCGAAATCACATACCAGGTTGTGATCAGGGGCAGGACACCGCTCGTCTTCTTCACAACTCCTCCAGACCCAGGCTGAACCCTGCTCCCACTAGTCCAGGTCTCTGTTCTCCTCCACCCCAGTGATAGTCAGCCTTCCAAGGACCTTTCCACAGGCCCTTCACCTCTACCCAAAGGCTATTTGCGCTACCAGGAGCTCCTAGCAGCACAGGCAGCCCTTTCCCAAGTCCAGGCACATGGTTACATCGAAATGCCACGTGGTGCCACCTGATGTCCACTGATGCCTCACTGATTCCTACCAACAGCCACCATATGGCCACCCACTACTCACCGATTGCCCACCTCATTGGCCAATCAGATTGCCAATCCGACTTTCCTCACCTCGCTCATCCTGCCAGACCAGACATTCCCCATCTACCACTCTCCTTTACCTCTCCACCCACAGCCAAGCAGCCGGGCCTCAAACATCTGGTCATTGGTTTGGACTGACACCCCATTGTCCTGGAGGAAGGGGACTCTCAACATCACAGGATCTGAGCCAGCTGCTCTGAGAAACTTCCTCCACCACACCTGTTTCGCCTGTTGTCCTTCTTCGGGCCGGCACTCCCTAAATGGCGCCTTCAGGTTACCAGCACTCCATCTATTCAGCACACCTGCCACAGCAGCGCTGGACCCTTCACCCTCTTGAGACTATTGGGCATGCTCTCAGAGTGACTGAGATTGCTTTGGTAATGTGAGCTTGCATCCACTTTCATCCTTTCTTCCATCCGTGCTTACTCACGCTGGCGTGTCCGTCTTCCGCATTCCGTTTCACTTCCTGCCCTGTTGTTGTTTTTCCGCTGGAGAAGTATGCGAGTTACAGTGGGAATGCATAGCGGATGCCTTATGCGGACGTCCTAGCGGTATGTCCTAGCGGCATGCCTAGGTGTGGAAATTATAGCTGCATGCTTAACGCGTGACGAACGCGACATCTTACGGATGTTCCCCGTATGCGTAGCAGTTATGCAGATTATGGACGTTGTTGAATTACATTTTCCACTCATAAAAGTTTTGTGCCAGCTTCAAACTTTTTTGAGTGGATTGATAATGTCATGTAGACGGATTGCTGGTACGGATAGAGAGGTCATGAAAAAACGGACGCAGTGAGTACAGAAAGGATTAGCATCGCATTAACCAATGGATTGCAAGTTGTTTCTCTCCGTTTTACATCCTCTTTGCATCCGTTGGTGCTGTGTGACAGGGGCTTTAACTATGAATAAGAGTGGTTCTGTTTTGTAATTATAGTTACTATTTATTTAATATTTTTAAGTTAATGGAAATCTTAAAATTATGTAATATATACATAATTGGTGGCACAGTGGTTAGAATGCTCACTCCAGGAGTTCGATTCTGAGTGGCTGAAGGTTGACCCAGCCTTCCATCCTCCCGAGGTCAGTAAAATGAGGACCCAAATTGTTGGGGGTGAGATGCTGACTCTGTAAACTGCTTAGAGAGGCTTGTAAAGCATGGTGAAGTGATATATAAATGCCATTGCTGTTTGATATTGATATTTATAATATGGAAGAATTGTTATCTGACTTATCTTATGCAGTGTTGACTCTGAGATTTCTATCAACAAAAGTCACATTGTTCATTTGTGTGTTTCTGCTTTAAGAGCATGGAAAATACCAGCTAAGATAGGACACGTGCATGTGATTTTTTAAAAATTAAAATATAAGTATTTTCATTATGCATTTCATTATTCTAATGATTAAGGTTGAGAGAGTTCATCAGGCAGATGAAAGCTTTGATGTCTAAATTGAAGTTGTGATAACATCTGAGTTTAACTGGTATCTTCTACAAAAGAAAATAGAAGCCCTGAAAGATGACAAAAGTTTCTTGATCTTGAGCTCCTTCTTGGATCAAGTCTAATCAGTGTTTATGTGTAAGAGACTGTCCATGTTTTTTATCCTGGGAAAGAAAACTGGCCAAAGCTTATATTGGCTACTCTGTAGTAATGTCTTTAAAACAGGGGGTCTGTGGTAGAGTTCATAAAATTATTGAATTGTGAACGTGGAAAGGACCACAAAGATAATCTCTCTGCAAGTTACAAGGCAATTCTTTTAGCTTCTCATTTGAAAATTGTGGAAGTAGTCAGGTAAAATTTATAATGTTTAAAACAGTGAGTGCTCTTTTTATAATGTATACCTTAAATTTGGATCTGAATTTGAATATAAGAACTGAAATACGAAGATTTCCTTGCACATATCTCTAATGTTTCATTCATTTTGGAGGACTTTGCAGGTGTCAGTTAACCGTAACAGATAAAAGCAAAACTTTCATTGGGGAGGTAGGAACAATGAAGTTCAACAGATAATTGACTACAGTTTGGCAAATGGGTCAGCAGTACACAACCTTCCTGACTGGGGAAAGGTATTACTGTTTATTTCTAAATGTCTGTCAAGTCCTATAGATAACTATATTGAAATGCAATGTAAATATAATCTCTTTTGAGGAGATGAACTCTCACTTTTTAATATTACCATTAATCAGGTCTTCTAGCCCAATCAACTGCTCAAGTAGGAGATCCTATACCATTTCAGTCAAGTCGCTGTCCAGTCTCTTCTTAAAAACCTCCAATGATGAAGGTCCCACAACAGGGATGTCAAACTCGCTGCATCATGTTGCCGTTACATGACATTTTGTGATGTTTTTCCCATTTGCAGAGCTGCGGTGGGCATGGCCTGAATGTGACACATCTGGCCCGGTGTGACTGGGTGGGCATGGTCAACTTGACATCATTCATCTCTGCCCAGTCACCTCCTGCTCTGGAATATGAAGCAAATCTCCATCCCCTTCTCATGCCAGGTAAGGAGTGAGGGGGAAAAAGAGCCAGGGCCAGCCAGTGGTGGGATCAGCCAACAGGGAGCTGCAGCAGAGGACTGAAAGAGCTGCATGTGGCTTCAGAGCCACAGGTTGCAGACCCCTGGACTACCCATGCCCAATTTCTGCAACCGTTCTTCATGTGTTTTAGTCTCCAGGCCTTTAATCATCTTAGTTCCTCTTCTTGGCACTTTTTCCAAAATCTCAACATCTTTTTTGTAATGTGATGACCAAACTGGACAATTTTGGCAATGTTATTCTATCTACAGTTATTAGTAGAAATAAATCTGAGCTGATTCTTGCTGTATTTATATTACAAAGGTGGTTTTTCCAGGGGCAGTACTGTTGAACACCAAATCCTTATGTAGACTTTTCTTCCCATCTGAAGAAAAACCAAGCCAACCCTTTGCTTGTGTTGTTAAGTGCGAGAAATGAAGCGAAATCTTTGGTTTTGCTACCAGTATGTGGTCTTTAAAGCAACTTCCAGCCTTCTGGCTTTTTCTTTTGGGCTATTGACATTCCTACTCCTGATCTATCTCAGGTAAAATTGTGATGCAAAGTCCCTGCCTAAACAAGACCTTTCAATAAGACAGAATTGTCTGATCTGCAATCTCCAAATGGGGTGGGTGGGAGGGTTAAGCCTCCATTGTGTGCTTGAGGGGAGGCTTTCCTTTGCTTATATGTGAAGGCTGCTAATCCCACTCTAAATGGGTTCTGTGATTAAGATGTAAAGGATGGTAAATAGCTGTTAGGTGTCTGAAAACAATGGCAGCAATTTGGAGGAATTATATAAGCCTTGAAAAAGGCTACTCTACCAAGAAGAGACTGATGGGGAAGATCCTTGTTCATGCCATAGGGGAAATCAGAGCCACCAATTCCACTAATTGGTTCCAAGAAATGGATTTAATAAAAAATATAAGAAAAGTGTGGTCACATTCAAAATAAAAAATAATTTTTGTATTTGGCAACTTTGCTTTGAGAAAGAAGAATCAATATTTACATGCATATTTATTCTTCTGATTTTTTTCCTAAATCACAGGAAGCTGCCTTAGATAAAGTCAGAATATTTGCCTTATCTCTGACAATGCAAGCTTTCTAATATCTGTAGTAGAACATTCACTAATGAACACAAATTGTGCAAAAATATTGATTGAAGGCACTTTGGTGTTGGATACACAGCCAGCCATTTGAAATTGATTTTTAGGATTGAACAGTTGTCACAGTCCATTTCTTATGCTGACTAATTTAGAACAAATCAACTGGAATTTGAAATAAATAATAACAAGATTAGAAAGACATGGCAGAAGAAAATCAAGTATTTTCTCAAAGGAAGATTTTAAAAAAAGCTAAACAGGGCTGACCTGGTTAAGTACTTAATTGAGAAAGGTATGGGAAATCTTAAAGCTTTAGATTAGATTGTGATATCCAAGAAACATACTGAAAGAAGGGAATGATAACCAAATCCTATATGGTTGCCAAGGAAACTACATGGAAGTGTTCATGCAGTGACTAGAAACAGAATTCAATTTAAGGAAGCCTTTTAAAAAAAAACTTTTAATTGATATTTATTTGTCAACCAAATTTCAAAATGCTTTAAGAAATTCAGTTGTCTGACATTCTGTTGCTCTTTTAGCACTTTGGTTAGATGAACACACACAAAGGATATTTTAATAGATTATGACACACTGTTAGAAAAAAAACCCTGATCTTTCTACTAATTATTTTGTGTTCTCTTTCTGAACATTTAAAAGGGTAGCTTATTATAATTCTATAGATCTGCAGCTCACTTTGTTTGGAGAAGAACAATATTTGGGTGATTCACAGCAATGTTTCTTCAATTATGTTCCATGGAATACCAGTATTGTCCAAAAAACGGGGGTAATATATAAACCGCAATATGGACATACTTTTCCTCATTCCAGCCCCCCTTCCCCCAAATAAAAAGGGAATTAGCCTGCAATACTGAGCCACCACAGCACAGTGGTCATGCAGTGGTTTCAGAGGGAATAGCACAATCAATATTGAAGTGGTATATAAGTCTAAGTGTTATAGTTATTGCTAAATATAAGGAGCATGAATTGAGAGAGAGATAATGTTGGAAAAATTGCGAGATGATTTCTAGTTGAAAGTCCATAACTGCTATTCCATTGTGATAGAGTCTTTTCAGTACAATGAAGGGGAAAAATACCAAAATCATCTGTTATTCCAATTATGATTATTTTTTTAAACGAATATCACTTCAGACTATTGTAATATGCTGTCATAAATCCTACCAAGAATCGTAACTGATGAAAGTAACATACTTGTAAATTAAAATGTAAGACAGAAAAGATAATTATTAAAAATTACTTATTTCAATATTATTTTTTCTTCCTCTTTAAAAAAATAGAATCATGGGTATATTTGATTTTTAAAAGTTTGCTGTTTTATGATCTTGAATATTTCTGTTTTACAGCAACTGGGCAATAGACATGGTCTCCTGCTGTGTAGCTCATTGTTCATTTTACAAGAGCAGGGTCTAAATCTGGCTTGGATTTTCAAGCCATGTTTCTCAAGCTGTATTAAAGGTCTCTTTACTTAAATTACTCTCTCTGGTTGCTATTCAGGCCAAATTATACACTGAAATGCACAGAGGAGCTTTTTTCTTCATTGGTTTGCCTGCAGACTGGTTTGATTTTTAAATTATAAAAAAAATTAACACATTTTGTCATTAAAATACAAGTCAAATTAGAGTAGAAAACTGCTCCATTGTTTTTGGAGTTAAGCTATTTGTATCTGCTGTTCTCAGCTGTAGAATCAACAGCAGCAACAATGGACCATGAATATTAGATTTTTAACTGTATAATGATCATTATGTAAACTTGAACAATAATGGTGTACTAATATAACCCAAACTAGATCATCAACTTCCTTTCAACAGAAATTTTCCCCTGCAGGACATCTGGAAATATTCAGGAGTTAATTGGGTAACATCAGTCTCTTCACATTTGTGAAGTTTTCATCTTTTTGACTAGCAACTTACTTTCTCCTAGCTAATCCATTTTCCGACTAAAAGCACACAATATGATTCTGCATAACACTGGACACAAAATAAGTGGGTTTTTTTTTAAACCAAGGCTTATTCATTTCCATTTGTTAGCTTAATGCCCTTTTTATATAAGCAGTCATAATGGGAATAAACAAGAGGCTTCAGTAAAAATTGGATGAGAGACAATTTTGTTTGATCTAAACTTTGAAATGAATCAAACTATTTGAACTATTTATGTGTGTGTGTGTGTGAGAGAGAGAGAGATCTGCAACATGAAGACAATTAGGGCAGCATGTTCAACATCACGAAAAGTGAAAGCTATACTCATCAAAATCTCCGTGTCACAGTTTGTAAAGTCCATAGTTGTTCATTTAAGAGATTTTTGTTTAGTGCTGATTGCCTGTTCATTAATGTTCCAGGATGCAACAGTACACAATTTCCCCACCATTGCACATTAAAATATTTTTAAAAGATCATGATAGTTGCTTCACTTTATTTGTGAAAATACAGTTTTATCATGAATATCTAAATGTGACTTTTAAGTGCAGGTCAATTAATACATAGCAGAAAACTGTAAACTTAGATCAGGAGAGGTTTAGGCAATCAATCTCAAGGCTTAGGCAATCAAAGATCTTAGTTTGTCCAATGAACATGAAATATGTTCAGTTTACATTCTGAGTGAATCACCGTCACTTGTCACCTTTAAAACATTTGAGTGTTTGATAATAATAAAAGATTGAGGGACATAAAATCCCAAGGGTCTTGGACTGCTCTGCCTTTTTCTTTAAGGACTCTTTCTGCAAGTTATTCAGATTCCCACCCCTTTTAATTAGTGCTTCATGGTTGACATGCCATCCAGTTAAAAGAATATTGCATTTAAATTAGGAACATATTTTTGATGGAAGTTCAGATTTAGATTATCTATTGGAATGTTCAGCATGTCACTAGAATTCCACTGTAACTTTAGAGTTTTGGGTTAAATATGGATCCTATCAGAAATGAGATGAATTTTCTGAGTTCTTCCTTGTGAGATAAGTTTATGGATCGTTTCAGCATTCCATGTGGATTGATTAAATAACTTGGGGGTAGAATGGTTGGACTACAACAGAGGAAGATAATGTGCAATCACTCTTTATTCATAAGAACCAGGCTAAGAAATAAATGTTAAATAATATCATGTAATACTTATAATACAATATGCATTATATTTTATTTAGAAAAGTTGTTCTTTTAGTATCCAATTATTTTCTCTTATATATTTGTAAGTAAGAAAGCAAATAAAAAATGCTTCTAGATTCTAGAACAGAATTCTATGCTCTCCTCAAACATATTGTTGTGTAGAGAATTCAATTTGCAAGGGAAAGTGACTGCCCCCTCCTCTCTCTAAACTGCATTCTGTTTTATGGTCAGCCACCAAGCATAGTTGTTTGCACCAGGGAGCAGTTAATTTACGTGTAAATCTCCTACTGCAGATAATTGCACTGTTTCCATAAACAATCAAATAGCTCTTCATTGGCATCACAGTACAATTTATAGAAGGAATGGACTCTTTGTATATTGAATTTTTACAAGGCAATATGTTGTCTGAACAGAACCCCTGTTAAGAAATACAGGTATACAAAAAAGGAGAAAGGCATACTAATTTTAATTGTATATTATTGTTTCCACTCATATTTCAGTATTAACAGTGTTAGTTGCAAACTAAAATTCCAAGTAGAAGTAGGTTAAATGTTTTAAACAGAACAGAACAGAACAGAACAGAACAGAACAGAATCGAATCGAATCGAATAGAATAAAATAGAATAGAACAGAACAGAACAGAACAGAATAGAATAGAATAGAATAGAATAGAATAGAATTCTTTATTGGCCAAGTGTGGTTGGACACACAAGGAATTTGTCTTGCTGCAAATATACCCAGTATTCATAAAAGAAAAGATATATTTGTCAAGAATCATAAGGTACAACAATTAATAACAGTCATAGGGTACAATAAGCAATCAAATCATACTAGGAAACAGTCAATATAAATCGTAAGGATACAAGAACAAAGTTAGAGTCATACAGTCACAAGTGGGAGGGGATGGGTGATAAGGAATGATGAGAAGATTAATGGTAATAGTTGTGCAGACTTAAATAAATACTTGGACAGTGTTGAGGGAATTATTTGTTTAGAAGAGTGATGGTGTTCGGGGGGGGGGGGAGAAAAACTGTCCTTGTGTCTAGTTGTTCTAGTGTGCAGTGCTCGATTACATCGTTTTGAGGAAGGAGTTGAAACAGTTTATGTCCTGGATGTGAGGAGTCTGTAAATATTTTCACAGCCCTCTTTTTGACTTGTGCAGTATACAAGTCCTCGATTGAAGGCAGGTTGGTAGTAATTGTTTTTCTGCAGTCCTAATTACTCTCTGAAGTTTGTATCTTTGTTGGGTTGCAGAACCAAACCAGACAGTTATAGAGGTGCAGATGATAGACTCAATAATTCTTCTGTAGAACTGGATCAGCAGCTCCTTGGGCGGTTTGAGCTTTCTGAGTTGGTGCAGAAAGAACATTCTTTGTTGTAGCTTTTTTGACGACATTTTTGAAATTAGGTGTCCGTTTTAGATCTTGGGATATGATAGAACCTAGAAATTTGAAGGTCTCCTCAAATTTCTCCTATTTCCTATCAATTCTTCTATTTTAAATTATTCATCCATTTAAACTCTCTTATTAACATTTGTATTTATATAAGGAAACACGCAACAATCTTTCTTGGTTACACTTGAGAATTATCTCTTTTCCAATCCTTTGGCTTAGTCATTTGTGAACCTGTTTCTACTGTCTAGTTTTTTTAAGTGTAGATTTTTATGACTCGTAAAGAAAAAATATTTGCTGGTTTAGGGTTCCTTCTTATTTTATTATAACCATCATGATCATTATTACCTACAGAAGGAAGTGTCTACTATTTTTTTAGAAGGCTACAGAGGGTATGAGGGTTAGGGTGGGCAGTTATGGGAGTTGAAGTCACAAAGCTCAAAGTTGCTGAGGTTGAGACACACTAACTCAGCCGATCAATGTCTCCCATAATCCTATTGATAAACTATGGAGTGGCAATCCCAACAGAACAGGTAGGTATTTCAAGCAGCTTTTACTGGCTTGTTGGAGGATGAAAGAATGAAGAGCATGAAGAGGAAGAGGAAAACATGCATTTCATTATTTTCCAACCAAATTTAGTTAAGGGCTATTACTAAAGTACACCGGGCCAGTTAGTAAGCATCATTGGACACATTAAAGCAGATCGGGCTAAAAAGATCACAACGAAATAAAACCTCCTGCTTGTCTTTTCTCGGGCATCAGCATCTCCTTTGCAGAAGAAATACGTTCCACGTTAGGCATGTTTGTGACAGCTTTTGCTTTTATACAGTTAGTACCGGCACGAGAGGGATCCGGCAAGGAAAATCGCCGGATCCAGAGCCGCCTTTAATCAAGATATTAGGCGGGCACCGGTTCTCGCTTGGCCGCCCTTTTACTCTTCCCTCTGGCAGACAATCCCAATGGTGCCTTCATTGCCGCGATTTGCTTGCTTTGTGCCGGCGACCCGAATGGCGCTCTCCAGCTAAAACTTTTTTTCAATCCAAAACAATTTCAACTGGATCTCTCTCTCTCTCTCTCTTTCACACACACACACATACCCTCCTTCCCCCCCTCTCTCTCTCTGGAACTGGATCTCTCTCTCTCTCTCACTCTCCCCCTCTCTCTCAAACACACCCTCCTTCCCTCTCTCTGGAACTGGATCTCTCTCCCCCTCTCTCCTTCTCTCTCTCTCTCCCCTCCCTCCCTCTCTCTGGAACTGGATCTCTCTATCTCCCTCCCTCCTTCCCTCCCTCCCTCTTTCTGGAACTGTATCTCTTCCTCCCTCTCTCTCCTTCTCTCTGGAACTGGATTTCACTCTCTCCCTATCTCCCTCCCTCCCTCCATCTGTGCCCTTTCTGGGACTAATTTCATTTGTTAATTAGTTGCTAACAGCGTCGGCCCAGGGTAGATAAGCACACCATTAGCACTAGGCTTCGGCTAGTCTCCAGCAGAGCTGCGGCGACCTCACGCCGAGTCCGGGAGATGCAGGAGGGGCGCATAGCTTGAACCCCCTCCCCCCCCTTCCACAGATCTCGGCGGGGACCTTTCATCCCTCCCGCGGTAGCCACAACTCTGAGCTCCGGGCTGAGGACTTCAACGAGGGGTAGGGCAAACTCAGGGGAGAAGTGGATTTTTTTTAAAAAATTTTTTTTTAAAAAATCTGCATCGCGCCCAGGCCTGTGAACCGGGAGAGGAAGTCGGGGAACTGAGACGGAGCGCCCCTAATTTTTTTTGTCTCTTTACATTTAAACCCCTCCCCCCGAAAACTATCCACTGTTTGTAGACCCGCTCCCAACTCTTATCCGGTGGTGAAATTACTCTGCGCCCAGCCCACAGATGCCCAAGAGGTGTGTGGGATCACAAGGCTCATCGTCCCCAGCCAGCAGGCCAGGAAAGATGAGCGTTGGAGACTCGCACACACTAGAAGTTCGGGATGAAGCAAGCTAGCAGAGAGATTCCTTGAAGCCCTCGTCGATCCGTTAAATTTACCACGCCGTCCAATGAATTTCGACATATCCCTCCTTATACATCTCCCCCCCCCTTCCATGGGACTTAAAACCCTTTGGCCTCGGGCGACGTCAGATTATAGGTGGAAAACTGAGTTGTAAATTTCTCACATAAACCTTCCCAGGAGATAAAGGCGCTCAAATAAAGCTTTGTTTCTCTCCGCCCCACAAACTTCGCAATCCACCTTGAGCAATATTTGTACGTGCTTGCTTTAAGCACCTTTGGCCCGGTAATCGGCGAGCCGCTGCGATTAATCAACCCGTTTCAAAGGGGCTTGCATGTGCATTTAAACTCCGATTTTTATCCGGTCCTGCCCCCTTCGGTTATGCTCTGGTGGCGAAATAGAGAAGCCCATTGATTTAAATATCTTGTCAGAAGAAAGCTAACTTTCCACCCCACCCCCCATCCCCGATTTTCTGCAGTTATTTGAAGAAAGAGGGAAGGAAGACGAAGAGGAGGAAAATGGCCTTTATTATGTGACTTTAAAAGATCAACTCGTTCTTATATTTATTCTTTGAGTAAAGTTTAAAACCTTAACGTTAAGACTTCAGGAAAGAAATTTAAGGCCCCTTTAAGCCAAACAGAACGGAATGGGCTGAAAAGCATGTTTGAAAAGAGATAGCCACATCATGCCCTAGGGTTCAACAAAAAAAAGTTATGATTCCCACAACGTGAAACTAACCCTATTTATAATTAGAGTTCATGTAATGATATTAATTCCGGCACTCTGCCCTTACCAAAAGGCCCCAATGCGAAGTTACCTCTATTATGCTTTAATACATGAATGGCATTTAATATGACATTTACTTCTTTGCATGGCGTTGACTTAGGTTACCACTGAATCCGTTTATTTTATTATGCAAATTTAATGCACCCCCCCCATGCAATCAACTCTGGGAGGAAAACAAAAATAAAACCACATGCAGAAGAACAACAGATTTTCTTCTCGAGTTTTCATATATTATTCAAACAATTGATTAACAAAATGGTCGAGGATTTCCCCTCCTCCCCCGCTCAAACCAAAGTTATAACTGAATAAATTTCATAAATTATGCAAATGCAGTTGTTTGGCCCTATGAATGATTGTCTAAGCCTGTGATGTGAATACAATCACAGAGGAGCCTCCCCTACCCGTGTTTACCGCTTGAGGTTGCTCTCATTTTACTAAAATGCCTGGTTTAGAGGATTACACTCGCAGCTGATTTTCCCGGGCAAATCGATCAGTTTGTCAGCCCGGTAGAGCGACCAATGTCAGGGATTGATTGACATCCCTTCGCTGTGCATTTCGAAGGGCATGGGGGAAAAAAAATCACTTTCGTGGGAGGCAATTCGGTCATTTGGACTTAAAGGGGGAAAAAAGACTCAACTCCGTGACACATATCACAAGTACAAGCACATGTCCTTGAGGTTCATGATGGGCAGTATGAGTTAAAGAAATATATTGCCGACTTGCTTTTTTTACACCCTTCTCCCAAACGGGAAAGCTTTTCATAAAGAAAAGAAATCAAACGCGCCTCTTCTAATTTCTACTCTGTTTGGAGTTGATACAGTTTTTTTTTTTTTTTGAAAGGTGGGCTGTTCAAAAATCGAGTCATTAAGAAGCGGGCGCCAAACGTTTACGCGTCTGTCTAAACTCTAACGGAACGTCTGTAAGTGACGCTGCGAAGTCTGTCAAAACGGAACTGTTTGGTCGTGTGAACGGAATGCAGGTCTATAACTACTCGGCAAAACTCATAATGCATACAGGGGAAATAAACACTCCGGATAAACAGGATTTTTGGAATCCTGAAACGAGGCTGAGAAATGCCACTTGGTTTCACTTTCCCTCCGGCTTTCTCGCAAACGGCCACCGGCTTTCCCGCACCTCTCCACGGGATCGGTTTAGAAACAGCGACTGGGAAAGACGCGGAGGGCAAACGTCAAATCCTCTTGGGACCTTCGAGAACGATGCCCTTGAAGGCTCTTTATCTTTTTGCCCGACCAAAAGCTTCGTCTGCCCTGTTCTGCCTTCTCGATGATACGCGATTCCGACTTCGATCACGCAAGTGGGATATGACTTTCCCTACCGTCCCGTTCCATTCACTCCTGCCTTTGGGAGGGCTACACCGTTATCGAGCTCCTGCCGCCTCTAGCGCCCGCAGCCCCCAAGGCTGCTTTTTCTGGGAATTGTAGTTCTCAGTCCCGTTGTGTTGTGGCCTCCACCTGTGACAAGAAGACTTCATTTCCCAGCTCTCCTCTCGGCTGTTTTCCCTCTTCCACTGGCGAGGCCGAGCCGTCAATCAGCTGGCGTCACAATGAATGTAGCACACTTGGAATTTTTTTTTTATTTTTATTTTTTGGGGAGGGGGGTATGTAAAAACTCTCCTTTCCCCTCCTCGTTGCGGTGTACCTAATAATAAGACTTTGAGGGCGGGTTTATAAAGGCAAGGCAGGAGGCAAGTGTCATGCGGGGCTTCAGCTCGCCTCGCTGAGGAGTGGCGAGGCAGCAGGGCTGAGTGAAGACGACGGTTTGGTCGGGGTCTCTCCCCCCCCCACATCTGTCCCTCCGTCTGTCTGTCTGCTCCTGGTCATCTGGAATGGTGCAAGCGAGCCCGGGGCGAAGCTGATCGCGAAGGCAAAGGGAGCCCGGCAGGAAGAAATCCGCGCTGGCGCTTGCAGGGCAATGAAGCGGCACAAGCTGGCCGTGGCAGCTGGCTTCTGCCTGTCCTTCTTGCTGGGCACTTTGCTCAACCTCTTATTCATCCCGGCCTTTGATCCCCTTCAGCAACATCGGCAGCAAAAAGCGGGCATCGCGCACTCGTTGGCGAGCTCGCCGCGGGACAGGTCGTGGGAGGCGGCCAGGAGAAGCAGCGGCCGTCACCGGCGCTGGGATTTAGCCCGGCAGACCCGAGAGCGCTACGAAGAGGTGCTGCGCTACCAACAGAGGCAGCAGCCCGGAGAAGCCGGCGGAGAGGCGGGAGACGCTGCTAAAGCCCGGCAGGCGATGCGACCTCTGGAGAGGCGGCTCATGGATCTGGCGCCGCCGAGGCTCTCCGCCTCGCCCACTGACCGCAGCCCACGGGGGTTCCAGCTCAGTTCGGCCGGCTTCGTCGCCTCCTGGGAGCCCTGGGTCCCCGAAATCAAGCTGCAACTCTCTCTCGGGCCGCTTCGGTTGGGGTGCCGGGACATTAGCAACGTGACCGAGGTCCATTACCTGGGCTCCGGCTACACCAAAGCGGTCTACAAAGCGGTGCTCAACCAGAGCTTGGCGGTGGCCTTGAAGTCCGTCGATTTTGGGGGGCACGACATCGACAACTGCGTCAAGCTCTATGGGTCTCTGGCAGACTGTTACAGGCTGGCCTCCTATAAGATCGTCAAGGAGATGGTCCTTCTGCAGCGGTTGCGGCACCCCAACATCCTCCAGGTAAGTAGGGGATCCCTGGTCTCTTAGGGGCTTCAGATTTGTGTAGACTTGCGCGGCCCAGGCGGCGAAAGATGGGTTTAGGATTCAAACTCCGAATGGGTTGCGTTTTCCCTTAAGCGGAATATTTTAGTTCGTGCGCACACAGAATACTTTGCAATACATTTGGAAGAAGAATTGGAAAGGGTGTGGGGAGGAAGGCGAGGGCTGTTTTGTAATCAGCAGACAGAATGATTATTTGTAGTGATCACAAACGTATTTCAATTCTGTTCGCTTCCACCTGCCGGGTGGAAAAGAGGCAACGGGGCGTTCATCTCCCTGGTTGTATCAAAATTACCAGGACGTGTTAAACTAGGCTTTACGGCTGGCCGCGTCCGATTTCTTGTTTAGTGGGGGGACGAGATGTTGCAACCTATTGAGAAGTTGCTATAAAGTGAGCTGAACTTGGAAGGTAACGTAGGATCGTGTTTCAAGCAGTTGAAATCAAGGCTAAATCCAGAACAAGATTTTGAACTGAAGAAGGCTGTTTTGGCTACCGAGGCTCTTGTCAGAGGTCATATGCCTGAGAAAGAGTTTGCGGAAGGATGAATAGTGTGGTGCCAACCTCATCATCTTAAGGCCACAATCCCAAGCACATAGAACTTTAAAGCATGTATAGATTCCCATGGAATTTATTTCCATGTAGATTCCCAATTGTAATGGGGAATGACATCTCTATGAACGAAGCTGGAAATCTTATGCACACCCCTGGCAAGCAAATCCTGCTGAATTTTCTCCTGAGCAAGTGAGAAAATTGCATGAACCTGGCCAAATAGTTATCTGCTTAAGGGGATTCTTTATTTTTAGACATGCATTGTTGAATGGTGCTATGACAGACAGGGTGTTTGGGGACACTGTGTGAAATATTTCCTGTAAATTGGAAGTATTGATTCAGTGATAAGAAAGCTGGTAAAACACATAGTTTGCGTAATTGGACAAAATATGTTGTCACTTGCAAACTCTTCAAATTGTGTGTGTATGTGTTAGATACTTGTACATCAATTAGGTGTGGAATTTGGACCTAGCTATTGTAAATCTGACAGGCCATTCTGTGAGTTCAAGACAGGGAAGTGCTGTAATTATGTAAATGTGCAAATTTTTACAGCAAAATGAAAATGAAATGTGGAATACTCATCCAGCTGTTTCCTCCTGTCTGCATTCTGAACTGGTGGAGGTAGGCAAAGCAGGGAGCTAATTTACTGACAGCAATTCTTGGAATTTAATACTCTCCCAAATCATTATGAATCTTAAAAAATGAGATGAAAAGGTGTTGCTTCAAAACTTTGTTGCATATTTTCTCTAAGGATTTCATAAGGCACAAGAACACTCTGGGTTCTGGACTAGAAATTGACCTTGTTTCATTAGAAATCAGAATTGCTTAAAAAAAAACTTGAGTAAAATTATGTCTTATTTTTTTTTCCAAAGGCAAACCAAGGGCCATTTAACTCTGGTTTCCACATATTGAATGTGTATCATACTAATTTGAAGAGAAGTTCATTGGTCAATTTCATAACTGCTTAAGCACCAATATATGAAATTAAATTTTGAGTGTTTTCAGTTTTAGCAGATTTGGAAATCATCCTACCCAGAAATGATGGATGAAAAAGCAAGGCAGATGTCAGAATGGGCAGAGGTGGCTAGAGAAAGCAGCAACTCTCCTCATTCTTCACAAACAGAAAGCAGAGCAACCAGAAGCCAAAGTTTTTGTTAGCAATCTTTTTTTTTACTCTAGCTGCTTTTTTGTTGTTTGGGGTAAATCACTCTTATCAAAAGTACAGACAAGTCAATCAATGGAGCTTGACAGCCAAAATTTCTTTTTTCCCCTTTTCCTCCTCCTTCTAACTGAGTTTTATATGTTTTTAAAACAAAGATAGTCTTTCAGATTCAAATTGACTTGCAAAGTCTCCCGCCTCTGGCATTGTCCAGAATGTCATTCACTGGAGGAAAAAAGCCTCCCCCTTTTCATTTCCTCTTCCCACTTTCTTCTTTGACACTGTTAGACTTATGCCTGGGAGTAATCAGGGTGTCATTGTTTTTTGTTCCAAAGCCTCATTTTAAACCAATGCTCCATTCGGTTCTGTCTTGGTCATCAGAATCGTTTTCTTACCTGGTCCAAATTTTCAGAAAAAGCATACTCAATAGGAAATGAGTTCTGTCCATATGGACATAGGTGTCTCTAGATTCAGTGGGTTTTTTTCATTCTCAATAAAAGCCCCTAGCCGAGAGGAGAATTTGATGAGTCTTTTCCCTCTCCTCTGGACTCCATCCTATTTCATCCCAAGTGATAACCTTCCTCCTAGAGCTGATTTTATGTGTTTCTACTTGGAGAAAATAATTTGATGGTGTTCTTCAGTAATCACTGTACATGGATACTTCCTTGCTCTTTGGAGAAGAAGGTGTAGGGTTTCCTGTAAAACCCCCACCACCACTTTTGTTTTGCCTTTGGTACATGAAATTGAAAAAGGTGGATGAGAAGCTCTTTTAAGTATTTCTTGTAAGCTTGTCTTTCCAATCCTGATTCTCCCCCTTTCTTTCTTGAGTGACTTGATAGCCATCTATGTAGTTGCTTCCTTTCAACATCTACCCCTCTTGCCACTTCAATTGTAGCTTCACTGATTATGTGCTTTCCATACACAAATATACCCCATCAATTATGGAATAATTCATTTAAATAATATGAACCATATTTGCCTATGAAGATTTGATTGTGCTTGTGAGAAAGCCAAAGCAAAGTATGACTTCCTTGACTGGGATATCCTATCCACAGGAGGAAAGATGATGGAAAATAAAAAAAAAGGAATGTTACTGTTCCCAGTTGACTAAATTCTGCAAATCTTGGAGGAAATTGTAATGTGGATCTGTAAGATGCAATGGTTGTTAAAAATGTGAAGCTGAGAGATTTAGCTAATTATGCTTCCTGTCCTACACTTAGAATTTTTGGTTTTTTTTTCCTGAGATCTTTGAAATAAATTTTTGAGAGGATGTGTGGAGTAAGGCAACACTGTGGCTTTCAGTTTTGTGAATCTGTAGCCAATCTACTTCATTGTCTGAAGTGGGGTTATGGTTTTCTTTGAAGTTGTCATGAACTCTGTTTTTATTCCAGATAATTAGCTCTGCTTCATGATAGGAACCTGTCGCCCTTCAAAAATTCTAGATTCCTGTGTATTATTGAAATTTGTATTGAAGCTTCTAATTTTGAAATCAGCTTGAAATGAGAGTCCTAGTCAAAGGAATCTCACTGAATCTGCTAAAATATTGAATCTGTTCTTTCCTCAGGGGAAAAAAAGTATTTTAGAAAGTGGCTGAATATTCTATTACTATTTCATCTTTAAGCTGGATGCTCAGTGATTTTTATAGAATGTATGAATGGATCCATCTGAATATCCCTCTAGAGTCCCGTTAGCTCTGCTGGCTGGGGAATTCTGGGAATTGAAATCTACAAGTGTTACAGTTGCCAAAGTTGGATACCCCTGCTCTAGACCAACATTACTGACATTTTTAACAATGGACAGCCAGATGATTCTCAGAAATCCCTAAAAGGACACAAAGACAGCAACAGATAACCAAAGGTGCTGTTCACTACTTCCTCCCCAGCAAGAGAAGGCTTTCCTGTTCAAGAAATTCTATTGGGGATAGCAACAGCAATCGCACTTAGCCTTTTATAAATCTGCACTATGTTTTACAGTGCTCTCTGAGCATTTACCAATGTCAGCATATTGCCTCCAACAATCTGGGTCCTCATTTTAAACCTCGGAAGGATGGGAGGAAGGCCATGTCAACCTTGAGCTGGTCAGAATCAAACTCCTGGAATGAGCAGTGAGAATACTGTATTGTGCACCACCATGAATCATGGTACCCTACCTGTGCATAAATATAGATAGACCTTGACTTGCAACCATAATTGAGCTCAATTGATTGGTTAAGTGAGACATTTGTTAAATGAGTTTTGCCCTAGGACCTTTTCTACCTCACTTGTTAAGTGAATCACTGCTGTTGATAAATTAGTAACCTGGTTGTTAAGTGAACTTAGCTTTCCCATTGACTTTGCTTGTCAAAAGGTTGCAAAAGGTGATCCCATGACCTTGGGACACAGCAATGGTCATAAGTACGAACCATTTTTCAAGCATCTGAAGTCTGATCACATGAGCACGGGGATGCTTCAAAGGTTGTAACTGAACAATTGTTATAAGTCACTTTTGTCAGTGCTGATATAACTTTGAACAGTCACTAAATGAACTGTTGTAAGTCAAGGACTACCTGTAATTTCACAAGATTATCCACTAGATATCCCTGCCATCCTAGGCCAGTTAAAGAGCCAAATAAGTCCCAGCCTTCTCAATAGTAATCAGAGAATTTTTTTAAAAAGTGTTATGTCTAATTTTTTGCCAAAGGCTTTTTCTTCATTTCATTTCCTATAAAATTGAATTTTCACCTTTCTAATATTTGTTTGTGGGGTTTTTTTTTGTTTAGGTATTTGTTTTTAAATGGTTAACTTCTATAAAGCTGCCCTAAGAAAATTTCTTTTGAAGATTGGGGGGAAATACTGGTATAAATATGACTTAGAGAGATTTATCTTAGTTTACTGAAAGTTTTCGTTCTACTTCCAAATATCTAAGACGGTAGATGTGGCCATTTCTTCTGTAACAAATTGCATGCAGTATGTGAAACCCCAATGCCATGATGATAAATTTTGCTTTTTTCTAAATTCTTAACTTAGTTTCTTTCCTTTCCATCTTGAAGGTAATAATGGCAAAATGAGATTCTACTTCCAGGCACTAGTAATATGTACCACTTCACTGATCTCTTTATATAAATTTCTGGGAATGCCTGAAACTCCATCCTTTAACACCCCCACCTTCTGGTTTCTGATTTAATTTTGACTTTGGAGGTGGGGGTTGGGGGCAGACAGGCTTTTTAAGTAAACCCAGCCTGTTTTGGTGAATTTCCTAAAGCAAAGCTCTTCATGTCCAGAGAAAGTGTGGAGAGCTTTCAAGAACAGAAGCTTATTTTCCTGTTGCTGCTTCCTTGAGTGCTGGAATACACTGGAGACCACCCATTCTCCTGCTCTTCTCTCCAGTTCAGCAGCACATCCATCTACAATGAATGACTTGGGCTGCCAAGAGCCTCCAAAGCATTCGTGAATTAGTCTATTTATTCACGAATAGTGCCTTGTTCTGGAGAGGTGTCTAACCCTCAGCCAGAAATCAGACTTGTGCAGGACAGTTTAGCGGACAATTTGTAACTCCCTTTTTTTGAGGAGGATTAGTTCTGGATGAACTCTTAAAAATTCAAGCTGTATCTCTTCCAGTCCAGTAAAAAAGTATGTGGACTTCATAAGGACAATCTGATATTCTTTTCCCATCTTTGATTCATTAGAAGGCTCTTCCCATTTTTTGCTGTACTGATTCATGCTTTTGGAATTACCAGTCTTGATTACTACAATAGAGTTTATCAGGGCAGCTGCTGAAAGCAACTTGGACACTTCAGCTGAGTGCTTGAACAATGAGGGAGGCCCACCCAAACTATGGCTAGTTATAATAACATCAGATGGATCAATATTTCTGAATCAAGACCACTGAGCCAATTGATTTACTTTAAAAGCCAATAACCATGTCAATATTTTGAATTTTTTACACATTCATATTTACTTGACCTTTAGTTTCAGTAATGCAGTTCAATGGACAGAAAATAATCCTGGATACATGATGCAGTGGGAAGGAATTGTGGAGAGGTCTGAATTGGTCACTGGGTTGCCAAGCTGTTCAGGAGTTTTTTTTTTAATGTCCTGGTTGTACAGAATGATGGACACATTGTGCATAATGTCCTAGTTGTACAGAATGATGGACAGCCATGAAAGTTGTTGGTGGACTTTGCATAAAGTGGCGATTGGAACCCTGAACATCTTAAATACTTGTGTTCCTCCTGAAATAAGTCAGCTTGCCCACATAAATTGAGATACATCCACCATTTTAATGTGCATCTTTATTTGCTGGAAGTCAGAGCAACAAACCCATCTACCTAGGAAAGGCAATAGCCGTTGTTGCAAGAAATGTGTAAAGCTTCATGCAGGTTGAAAATACAGTTGCTCCATTCTCTTTACATGTAAAGAAAATCACATTGGCATGCTGTTGAACATTTCTAGAATGGAACTGATGCCAAAACCAAACAAACAACAAAACAAAACACAAAACAAAACCTTATCCAGCTATTTTTAATCCCAAATATGTACCTATGGTCTGCATTTAGTAGACTCTCTACAGCCAGACACAACTGGACAGGGAAACTACCTTTCAAATGATTTTTGGAGGCAAAAAAATAATAAGTTACTCATTACACTAACAGTAATATCATGGATTTATGTTGTAGGATTTTTGCAAGGATTTCTGAGATCATATATATCAGCACTTGAAATTCTTGATAATGTTGGATAATATTATTTTTAATTAGTATGGTCAGTCTATCCTTGGGTATAAAATTAGATCTGGTAGATGGCTTGGGACAGAGTCTGAGGTTTAATTTTGGATCAGAGTGAGTGAATCAGCACAGATAGAGCAAAAATTACTTATTCCATCTAGATTAGCCTTCCCCAAATTGATGTTCTTTTAGTTGATGGAAATCTGCATATTTTCTATCCAGCATAGGATAACTAAAAATGATGAAAATTGTAGTGCAATGTATTTGAAGGTTACTGGATTGAGGAAAGGTGAGCAAAACAGTGTCATTTTCCATAAGTGCCTTCTGTCATTCCTCAATCCATGGCAGGATGTTTGGGAAAGCTACTTCAATTATTTTGTGTGGGGTTTCTTCTCTAATGGGAAGAGCTGAGACAAATGCTTTAAAACACTGAAAAAAACCAGGTTCCTTTATTTAGCAGATAGTACTTGAGTATTTGTAGTTTAGACATAGATAAGGAAATTGTCAAGTTTTAGCAGTTGTCTCTTGGGGGAAATCGTAGAGAAAAATAGTCCGGATGTGAGTAACATTTAATTGCATCAGAACTGCTAAATGTTTTACTTTTGTTGACAAGTACAGATAAACAGTTTGGGATAGAAGTATAAATGGGATTTCTACCAATATATACTACCACCTTAGTTAGGTTTACAACAAAAAAAGTTATATTAATCTTTTATAAACGTATTTAAGATTGTAGACTAAAGTTGTAATCTTAGATTTAGTTGCTAGAGGGCAACTCTTGTTGCACATACCTTTGCTTATTCCTGATGAAGTTTATTTAGGATGACAGCTCCCCGAAAAGGGAATAAATAAGAATGAATCTTCTGCTTCTGAATATAATTTCCTGCAGTGTTGGATGACTGAAATGTAAGCAGATGGAAGGCTGGTTTAAACATGGCAACTTATTTGTAAGCAAATAGCTTTCCATACAGAGAAGTGTGGCAAACAACCCACAGAAGGCATTTCAATATGAAGATCCCATTTTGTCTCTACCTTGTTTGGAATAATTGAATGTACTTTCTTATGATCTACACAAGAATGGCTGCCACACATTTATTGTATTCGTATGGCTACCGATATTATATGGAATAACTCTGGTAGGGTTATAAATAACAAAAGCAAAATTAAATACTGATAAAGGAGAATATTTGTAGCTCAGAGTTGGAAAGAAGGGTTCTTGGTGTTCTCTGAGCTTGGTTTTCTTGCAGACATTTCATTACCCAAATTAGGTAACATCATCAGCGTACTACCTAGTCTGCAAGAAAACAAGAAAGCCAGAGAGCATCTGGGACCCCTAAAGTTAAATATTTTTCATACCACCAAGTGCCAAACAGACTCATTACAAAAACTATATTTTTAAACTTACTTTTTCAAATTTAGAAACTACCCATCTCATCTCCCTCATGGAAGAGCACTGGGAGGTATACAACATTTTGCAAGTAAAATATTAAAATATATAAACTGTATATAAAATTTAAATAAGTAAAGATGGATAAAATTCAAGATGGATAAAAAGGTGTGTGTGTGTGTATGTTGTTGTTGGTGTTATCCAGATCCCCATAGCCTCCAGGCATTTAAAGTTGCCTGTTGAAGGTTTTCTTCCTTCACTACAGGTTTTTAATGATTTTTTTTTTTTAGTAAACATATCTGGAAGGATTTGCTGTAGAAAAAAAATTGTTTCATTCCTTGTTTCATTATTTATTCTGCAGTTCACTTTGGGTTATTTTGATATATTTTCAATAAATATGTGACAAAAATAATGGAATTTTTTTCAAGTCATACTTCTCCACCCCAGCATTAATATGGTATTAGTTTATACTAAGTCTGTATCATAAAGTTTACCCTATGGGACTTCATCCATAGAGATGAATTAATTAGGATTTTACACACACATACACACACACACACATATATATTTGTTTTCTTAAGTTTTCGCGGGTACTTACATGTGTGCTGTTCAGCTTTCTTCAGGTATTATCCCACGTCATTGTAGTGCTTTTAA